>VYXH01011488.1:115109-157959 GCA_013397275.1 Burhinus bistriatus | reverse complement strand
CAGAGGTCCCTTCCAACCCCTGAATCTGTGATTCTGTAAATTAGTGAAATATTTCATATAGTAACATGGAAAGAACCTACTTACCCTGGAGTTTATAAGGGTCTGGAGAAGAACTGTAAGGCGGGTTGGTAACTTTAAATGGAGATTGGACTTACGGTGAAAAATGAAATACAAAGATGGAGATAGCGTGTTAGTTGTTTCCTTATAATCTGTCTCATAACTGATATAGTTCAACTTTTGAATAATCCTGGCTTTAACTAAAGTATAGTATTGATATGGGTTAAAAACACACAACTGGAAAGTAGTGTCAGTGCAGACACTTTATAGGGAGAATTAGGCAACTCTGAGAACTCAGCAGCAATAATAGGATCATAGAATTGCAGAGTCATAGAATGGTTTAGGTTGGAAGGGACGTAAAGATCATCTAGTTCCAACCCCCTTGCCATGGGCAAGGACACCTCCTACTAGACCAGATTGCTCAAAGCCTCAAAGGATGACATGAAATATTACAAGATTTATGGTCATGAGCTTAGAAAATGACTGTCATGATAATTATGGAAAAGGAAAGCTTGTATTGTTGTTAGAAAAGAAATGGAAAAGCCATCTAGCAAAATGGAAATGTTCATAAGTACATCTAGGAGAAAGGTAAAGGAAGAAAAACTATTGAAGCTCAGGTACTACACTGGCACAGTGGCCAACTGACATATCCAGGTCTTAATTGCATTTAACCTGGAAATTATCATTCCTGTCTTTCCAACAGATATTGCATAGGAAGAAATTCTAGCTAGTTGAACACAGACCTTCATCCACTGGTGCATTTAATGATGTGATTTGGTGGTTTACAGTGTCAGAAATCTTCAGCCAGTGACTTTAGGAGCCCCTTCTAGTCTCTCTTTGTCAGAATCACACTTAAAGTCTGTCCTTGGGTCTTATTTTGCAAAACCCATCTCCTCTTTCTTTCTAGCTTTGAAAGAATTGCCCAGAGCTGGTGTACTGAAACATTTAGAATTTTAAAGAAAGTGAATTCCTCTCATCTTTTCTTGTTTCACCTTACTTTTGAATAATTTACATCTGTGAGCCTTGAGACTTTCTTACATCCTACTTCTTCTTTCAAGCGGTGTCATTACAATACTGTCATCTATCCATGCATTGGGCACCTATGGCTCTCTTCAAAAGGAATATGAAAACTGAACTGTAATGAGTCAAAAGGTATGAGGTGGAGCCTTGGTCTGAGGTTTATCTTTCAAAGTATATTCTATGAGCTTCTTTATTTGTGAATGGTCCAAAAATTACGGGACGTTAATAGCTAAATATGAAGCCAGGACAGTTCATTGTTTTCCTAGGGAAAAAACCCAAGACAAACAACACCTTTGTTGAGGCAATCAAGTCATAATGGGAATAGTTGGTTGACATCCACTGGCCTAAATAGGCATACAGTCAACTTAAATAATCATAATGACCTCTCGTGGCAAAAAAATCCCACCCCATAAATATATGAAAAAAAAATCCCACCCCATAAATATATGAAAAAAAATCCCTAAATGCAATTTTCAGTTGATTTCCCTTCCTGGAATTCCAGTGCTTCTGTTAAACATTTATTAACAGTTTCACTTTCACGTGAAAATAAAATGCTAACAATGAAAATGGGGACCATACAGAAAAAAAAAAAAGCACATAATGATAGAATGAAAAAGAGAATAAAATGTGTAGTAAATTTCAGTTCCTCAACTGATCAGCAACAGCAATAAACTTTATGTATTGCCATGTACTTTTATTTATGAAGAGAGAAATAATAAGTCTTCAATCAAGCAACATGGGATTCACTGGAAGGGAGGGGGTCTCAGTTTCAGGCTTCTTTGAAATTAATGCTTTACACTAAATTCAGACTGCCAAATTTAATTTCAGCAGATATTTGGTCTGGCATCAACAAGATTCTCTTTTAACATATACCTGGCATTCAATACCAAAAAGATTTGCCATCACTGTCCGAGCTCACGGAGTCATATTCATCAGTTCTTATTTTCCTCTGTATCAAAGAATATTTACTGACATGTCTCTTAGATAGAACAGCTTAAAAAAGAACGAAATATGTCATTTACTTCCTACCTTCCCTGAATATGTCACAGTGAGGAGACTGGCAGAATCTTCTGGAACATGAGAGTTGTGTGGTCAAATCCTCTTAGGCAGGCATGAGATGACCAGCTGTTGTTGCCATGCCCAGGATGAGTGGAGTGCTTTAGTTGTTGAGATGTTGCAGAGAAGAATGGAAGCAGCACCTCATTCTACTGCCATTTTGAAGGGAAGTTTTGTCCATTCATTTTTTGTCTAAGGAAAGGACTAAGGAGCCAAACCTCAGGGGGAGAAAGTTCTTGGGAATGTCAATCCCACAAGAAAAGAGGCATTTTTCTATAGCACCAGGCTAAAATATTTATAATCTGGAGGAGGTTGGAATCATATCTATGTTTTTGTCCTCTGTGTTTTTATTAATTAACTTAGGTTTCCCTGTCAGTGTGTTAGCTGTTGTGAATCACATTCTTAGGTCTACCTTCTCTCTGTCCATTGCATTTGCTAGCGTCCTACCAGGCCGTTATGAATCCCATCGAGTAGGTACTTCTCTAAAATGCACACAGATATTGCAGCAGTCAGCGCTATGAGGCCAGAGTCTCTTCTGTACCCCTATTCTTACACATCTTTGTTCAATCCTTCCAGCCAAGTGCTCATGTCAGTAGATGGATCTTGCAAGCATTTGTGCTATTCTATTTGTTGAACAGTCACCACCACTGCTTAGTCCTTTCTATTTTGCGATGAACCTGGGCTGTGATTTATATTAAGAAAATTGTTATAAAATTCTCTCTTCTGTTATCGGAAGACCTACATAGGAAATGATAAGGGTAAAGTCATTACAGAATTCTAAATGGATTTGAGAGGTCTTGATAGAAATGACTTATAAAGAACTATCAAATTGAATCGATAATGACACATTTTCATAGGTTATTAGAATCTTCCTTTAGTATTCTACAGAGAAAATATTCTGTGCCGAATCCTATAAAGTTCTGCACACGTTTTATTTGATGGAGAAATAATATGATTTAGTAAGTGGAACAGAAGGGGAAAGAAAAACTCTGATTAAGTTTTACTGTATATCACAAGAGTGATTTTTCACTATAGCTAACAAAAACATAGAATAGCATTTTTCTCTTTAAGAGCTTTTTTTTTTTTTAAACTTTGGACAAGTATTTTTGACTTTGTGATCTTGAAGTGACTTCTCACCCACAAATTTCACACATTTTCACTGTAGACATGGTATATTTATATATATAAAAGAAAATAACACAATGTTTGTTTGTTCAAAAAATTATTTCCTAACTTTCTGAAATAAATTTGTGTGTCTATCATCAAGTGTGCTTCTATACTTACATCATGTCTACTATCATGTCCTGAGTAATTTTCTGTTGAGATTTGGTGAGTTTCATATGCTTATGAAGATGTCAAAGTTGAAGGATTATGTGAAGCTTTAGACAGCATGCAAAATTTGTCAGATCATCATGATAGGGTTTAGCTGTATTGGTTCAGACCCTCTGGAATAAAAAAAAAAAGCTTGTTATGCTTATGATCACTATATAGTGGGAAGAAAATATATACAAGTATTTTATAAATTAGAAAGGTTTTTATGACAGCTGCTAGGCTATTAGGAGCATACAAAAGAATTATCTGAGGCACTCTGCATTTCGAATTCACATTTAACTTATTCAACCATTAGATTGCTGAGATAAATGACTAAGAAATCATAAGAAAAGATGCAGAAACAATTTCATTTTTAATTGAGAGAAAATCAGAGCTCAAAACTGATTGAAACTAACCATATGAGCAATTTCCATTTAGCAAATGGAAATGAAAAAACAAACAAACAAACCAAAATGTAAATCATATTCTAACTTCTTTAGGAAATTTACCTGTATCTGTCTTGTGTTTGAACTTGGTAACTATCAAAATGCGTTACCTTTACTTGAGATGCATGATCTGCAATGGACAAAATAATAGAAATAAAAAATTAGCCCTAACTTTTGCAAATATAGGCAGGTCTGTGAAATATAAACATTTCATAATGACTTAGAATGAGGTCATTTTATGTGCAAGGAACTATGCTACTCAAACTCTGATTAATAAAACAGACATCTCCATGGTCTTCCCAGCAATGCTATGCATTGATCTTCTCAAGTGAGAATACAGCTAGTCGCATGCTGAGGGACTTTGGTTTAAAATTCTGATGAAAAATGTTCAGGTGGTGAAGAGCAGTTTATCTCTTGTGTTATGATTGCCACATGCTGGTTTCCTATAAATAAAGATGATGTCAGGTATTAGAAGATTTTCCTTCCCTTTTTCCTATTTGAGAAACAAATAATGTGCATATACCTGGAATAATTTGTATGCTGTTTATGGCAATGATGAAGTTGTGAGGCCCAGACTTATTCTGTTATTTATTAAATTGGGAACATTAGTTTAAAAAACATGCTTTAGAAACTGGGTGAAAGCACTCTTATTGAGCAATGGGTATGATAGATATCTGAATGTACAATAATTCACCTTAATGTATGATTTATTACATTATCAAAGAAAATGTGAAAAGAAGATATAAAAAAACATGCATTGTAATACTGTTTCAAAATTCTTCAATTCGTTGGATATTGAAAGAAAAAAATAACTTACCAAGAGACGGAAATTTTAAAACATGGAGTACAGTAACTACAGGCCTATGTCTAAACAATTGTGTCCTGACAAAATCATAGCAACTACTGCAATTCTGAATTAAGCTTACTGCTAACTATAAAACGGCGCAGTGAAGATGGTAATTGGGCGTGACATAATGGCCAAAAGCATGGAGAATGAGATCTTTGCCAATGAAGCTTTTGCATCCTCAGAAACTTGATCATGTTTGAATTTACTGCCCATAAAGAGAGATTTATTGGGATAGTTCATTCTTTCCATAGCAACCCAAACATGTAGAATCATAAAGTGATATACAAGGTAATGCTGCTTGAAGACTGATGTCAAAACAATTCAAATGTTTCAGTGTGACAGGACAGCCTTTCATATCTGCTAAATAAGTATGTAGCAGAAGCAATGCATTTTGGCTATTCAGAAGGCAGCTGGAGACCACAGGAAAATCTGTTACCACAGGCAAACTGTTAGTGGCAATGCTGGGAAGACACTGTGCTGTTTTTATTTTGTTCTTTATATGACAATAACGCCTTGATACTCAAATCCTATAAAAATGATTTTTATTATTTTATAGTTACTGCCATTTCATGAGAAATGTGAAGCTTTTCTTGAAAAAAATATTACAGAAAATAATCGCCCAAAACAGAGGGAAAGAAAGGAAAAAAGAAATAAAATTTCCAGATGTGTTGAAAAGTCCCTGTGTAATTCAGATATAAGAATACTCTTGATCTTTTCTTTAGACTGTGAGAATAAACTTCACCAATCATGCTCAGACAATAACTACTGGGAATACTATTGTTCTTCTCTTTTGGGACTTGCCTGAAGACATGAACAGTTGGAAGGGCTCTCTCTAGGAGACATAAACAGTTGGTGCGTGTTTGTTTAAAATTATCTTCATAAAGGTGGTGTCATGAAAGAACTGGTATCTTGGCTTATAAGAGGAAAAATTAAGATAACAGTGATAAAATCTCCTATCTCTATTAGAAGTCAGTAACACTATCTTAATGAAGCAGGCAAGTTGTCCAAACAGACAATACTTTTTCTTCTTGTTAAACATGCTTTATGACAGATTTAGATACTGATGAGATCTCAGAGGTGCAGCATAGCCTAAAGACAATCAGATTTGTTATCAGTCTTCATCTATCTAATGAAGGCTTATAGCCCTTTAATACCTGTACAAAAGTAAGTGATTCTTTACATCTCCTCTTGTATCAAGTCTGTCTAAATGAATAAAGTTGTGACAAGGATTGCTGAAAGCATAAATGTCTGATATTTTGTATGACTGTCATTATCAAAGTAGATGAACCTTCAACTTTACTTTAGGGCAGCAGCTGGCTTTCTGCTTTCCTTGACTTCCTCTCATGTGAGATGAGCAGGATTTATTCACATCTGTGGAAATCCAGCATACGAATGAGAGATATTTCTTGCTGATGGTTAAATCCGCTGAGGAAAACAGAAAAATCAATGGGAAATGCACATCAGGTTTGCTTAGGGAAGGCTGCTGTGTTGCACCCATGGCATAGAAAATAAATAGCTCTTTAGCCTGGAGATGTTGATCTTGAAATTTTTGAGCAATTTCTCCCTCAGCATGTATTCATTCCCAATCCCACTCAAGGGCTGGCACCTGGAGCTGTTGCTAAGTGGTGTATCTGCCACATGGTGGAAACATAATATTGATTTTTAGGAAAATCAATTCCCAGTTTTACAAGATCAAAACCAGAAGATAGCAAAAGAGAGACTGGACTTTATTTTATAATGATAATCATTATACTATACAGATTCTTGAAAGAGATGCATGGCTAAGAGACATCATATTGATTTACTAGTAATAAACTCTGCCTGTTATGGTTCTAACTGAGCTGCTTGAATCTCTAGATATAACACTATTGATCACAAGCAATGAGTATCTTCTTATCTGTAAATAAAGGATTCCATTCTATTTTTCAGGCCTTTCAAATTGGTGAAAATGTGGAAAAGCACAAAAGGGTGGCAGATGTCACTGCAACAGTTTATTTTTAGAAGAAAAATAAAAATACTTTGAGTTTTCTCAAAACTATGAGTATCAAACTTGAAAATGGATCCTTTGGGCAACATTATTAAAAAAGCTAGCCTGACCATTTCTGGTGAATCCCAATCTTTAATCAGAAAACATATTATTAATTTATTATCTTTCTTTAACTGGTGAATGCGGCTCATCTCACTTATTTAATAATGATCTAAAGAGTGGGTGAAATAAGAAAGGTTCTAACATTAAAAAGAACATACTGTCAGTAAAACCAACTTAAATGGGAAATAATAACAATGCATATGTCAATCTAACGTTATTATATATACTGGAATACATTTCTGATAACAGTTTTAGCAAAGTATTTATTATGCCATTGAAAATACTGTTTGCCATGTGATTAGTGCACACAAGAAAAGTTGCAACCAGAGTAGCAATTCAATCTTAAAAACAATTTAGTCAAGCCAGGCAGAGTCTCCTCTGTAAATACATTTAAACAAGTTTACATAGTAGTCTAACATTTTATTACCATAGTTTAACACAATTTTGTCACTTACAGAAACAAGCCAAACTGTTTAGGCAAGCAATAGACGTGTCGTGGTTTGGGCCAGATTGTCCTAATCCGGTGGAACAACAGATGTTTGCTCTCTCTTGCTCCTCTCCCAAAGGGAAGCAAGAGGGGGAGAAAAAGAGAGACTTAAGAGTTTAGAAGGAACTAAACTACTTTAATGAAATATTAATAATAAAATAATAAGAAGAAAATAATGAAATATATACAAAACCGTATCACACTCCCAGGATTACAATCATNTTTACCTCAAACCAAGACAACATGCTTACGTATACTTAAGTGTATTAAACCAAAATAGTTTGGTTTAAAATTGTTTTGACTCTGAAATAAACTATCCTAGTTCAGATTTCTCTATTAAGATCCTGATTCAAAGCTCAATATATTATTTGAATTATTCTTATAGACTTTAATAGGTTACACACCGGTTCCAGATCAGTGAATGTTTGTAGTGTATTTTGAGCTTCCTGGATGAACAGAGC
Organism: Burhinus bistriatus; assembly: GCA_013397275.1. Lineage (NCBI taxonomy): Eukaryota > Metazoa > Chordata > Aves > Charadriiformes > Burhinidae > Burhinus > Burhinus bistriatus. The sequence goes on along the minus strand of VYXH01011488.1, from coordinate 150,185 downwards.
CATATAATCACAACATACAATCGCTTTATTATAGTACAGAATTATTCTTGCTTCCCCCCTTCCCACTTTATTGTGAAAGTATTATACTGTGCAAACGTCATTGCTATGTTCTTTTTTTCTTTTTTTTTTTTCAGATATGGATCAACAAAAATAACTAAAAGGGAAAAGGATGTATGCAAAGTAATTCACCTTGCAGCGTTTGTGCCTTTGGTACAATATAGAGATTGACAGCAGCAATATTTTAAAAGTGCTTTTTTTTTTCTTCTTGAATACCAGTAATATGGCACCTGACACTAATTTAGAGGCAGTGTATTCTAAATAGCAGTTTAGAACATATTGAGACTGAGTCTTTACTCAAATACTGGGCAGTAAATAATGCCAAGATTACCAGTACATTTTACTTTTGCCACTTGATTCCAATACGTCTATCCCCAAGTTGATTTCATTTTCGCTTTGAGGAACTTGTAGCTATCCCTGGGAGAATGATGATATGGGTCAGTGGATTTTGTATGTTCTGTGAAAAATTTCCCTGGTCTTATGTCAGATCCATCATGTATTGCTAAATAACTTCTAGCAATATCTAGCCTTACATTCTATTACTCACAAGTTTGACAACCGTTTTGTGAAGACACAGATAAAATTCACAAAGGCAGATCAGCTAACACATTTCAAATTGGTTTACAAGTTTAGCTTGTGGTAACTAGGCATCATAGAATCATAGAATCATTTAGGTTTGAAAACATGCCTAAGATCAAGTCCAACCGTCAATCTAACACTGCCAAAACCATCACTAAACCATGTCCCTAAGTGCCACATCTGCACATCTTTTAAAGACCTCCAGGGATGATGACTCAGCTACTTTTTTGGGCAGCCTTTTCCAATGCTTAGCAACCCTTTCAGTGAAGAAATTCTTCCTAGTATCCAATCTAAACCTCCCCTGGCACAACTTGAAGCTGTTTCCTCTTGTCCTATCACTTGCTACCAAGGAAAAGAGACTGACCCCTACGTGGCTACAACCTCCTTTCAGGCAGTTGTAGAGAGTGGTAAGGTCTGCCCTCAGCCTCCTTTGCTCCAGGGTAAACAATCCTAGTTCCCTCAGCCGCTTCTCATACAACTTTGCTCTACACCCTTCACCCACTTCAGTGCCCTTCTCTGGACACTCTCCAGCACCTCAGTATCTTTCTTGTAGTGAGGGGCCCAAAACTGAACACAGTAATTGAGATGTGGCCTCACCAGTGGCTGAGTACAGGGGGATGATCACTTCCCTAGTCCTGCTGGCCACACTGTTTCTGACACTAGCCAGGATGCTGTCGACCTTCTTGACCACCTGGACCAAATAATGTAAGACACATTGAGTCTTGTGTTGGCTTTTGAACCAACCTGGCATACTATTGTTCCACCACCCGCTCCTTTCTGGCCAATGCAACACTGTAAAAGCAGAAGATATTTGACCAAGTGTCTATGACTTCCTTGTGATTGCATTTAAACATGCTGAAGTGCACCCAAGGGCCATCTATACCAGTGTGTGGTAAAAGCAAAACTGGAGCTCCCACAGGGGCTGAGAATTAAGGTTGCTTTATTAAAGAAATCATGGAGTGGGGAGAGAAGCTGCTGTGGTTTTGGATCTTACCTCCCATGTATGATTTTGAGGAGTGGCTATAAATTATGCTCAGGTTCAGAAGCCAGAAAGCAGTTCCAGTTTTCACAGTATGGATAGCGCTTCTACGAGAATTTGCCTAAAAAGACAAGAAACGCATGGAAGGAAACAGCTTGACACTGAATGTGAACTGACGGCGGCTACAGTTTGTGCTCCGTGCACAGGTACAGGAGTTCCCCTGTGTAGCTGTCAGTGGGAAACTACATAGATCTTACTGCAGTGGGTTTCACCTGAAGCAGAGAAAAGAAAGTGGATTGTAAATATCTTTAGTGTTGATTCCTTTTCCATAGTTTTAGGCCACTCAGAGCAGCTGGGACTGTGACATCCACCTGCACCATTAGAATACAAACACCTACTACTGACGTTGCGTATGGGTGCCTTTGAAAAATTTAACTATTGAGCAACTGAGCAAACATGTAAATGCTGCAGAAAACTTTCAGTATCTTTGGTACTCCATGAGGCAGACCTTCAGACAAATCTTTGTTGCCCTATAACATCAGCAGAAATACGACAATTCATTTCATTTGCATTCATCTCTTGCAGAGGGCTGTGTGACAGATTCCTGCCCCAAGTCTTGCGAAAACGGTTCCTGCAGTCTCTATTTCCAAGTCACAGAGTTAATCAGCTTTCAGCATCAAACTGGTCTTTGCTGCTCAGTTTGACCTGTACAGGAAGAAAAGCTAAGCAACAGCACAGACTTCATGTTTTGGGCTCTCACAGTAAAAACATTTCTTGTGCATTTACAAGTACCTCTCTAGAGCACTGTTCCTGGAGGTAAGCAATTAATGATTCCCAGGCAAGAAGGGCTTAGAACAGCTCCTGATGAAGCTGAGAAATGCCTTCCTTTGGCTCAGAGGACAGAGTTTTTCTTCACAGACTATTAACTAAATCCATTCTTGGCATAGGGAGATGCAATTCCATCAAGTGGTACTCAATTTAGCTGGCTGCAAAGGTACTTTTTTACAGGATGCCCTATTACAATGGTATCTGCAGGATCAGGCCCTTCCTTGACAAGCTTATATATTAGGTTATTAATCAGGAATGGTGTGACTGTCCCAAGTGAAATGCAGCAGAAGAATAAGGAACATTTGGTAATTACAGCAATCTGCTGGCTTGATCCAACCATAGATGTAAGTACTATAAGGTAAGAAAGCTGTGGTTAAGGTGCCTGGTCCTTACAGAGTGCATATGTAGTGATGAAGTAAATGCTGCCTGGGAATTTTCCTGAGTGTTGGAAGCTCAGCATCTTTTTATTGCTAAATCATTACAACTGTCCCTGACATAGTCATTGTGCCAAGCATCATCATCTCAAACCATTTCTATGAATAGTTGATGACGTAATGTGGAGGAGGGACCATTCCTTATTTGCAGTGTAGTCACTATGACCTGGAGAAAATAGTATGGCTCCAGGCTGTCCCTTGCTAGCTGGCCTCAGAGTCAGAGAGGGTCTCTCAGGCATGTTTAATGCTGGAGTAGAGATGTGGCTGCAGAAACCAGACTCCAGAAACCTGGATGTAGTGCTCAGGTACTGGGAGAGAACAGGACCCAAGCCAGTTATGCAGAGCTAGTCAAGGTGGAAAGCTGCCAGGGCAGAGGTCTGAAATCCCTTCCCTCCATAGTTTTGATGCTGTATGACTCTTAAGTGTCAGTATGTGTTTTGGTGCCAGAGCCCAAAACCACTGACTGAATATCTGAACACACTGAGCTTGAATATTTCTGGTTTTTTTTCTTTCAAGGAACTGGGAAAGGTGTTCACTTTTCTTTTAAAACAACCACCATAGGAGAAATAACAAGAGTATGCTGGAAGGAAATCTATTTGCTACAAACTCAAAAACGCCGTCCACTTCCCCATGTCTCTTTCAGCACAGGATCTACGGTGGGTTATGGTAACAGGAGGGACAGCACTGTTGGAGAGCTGAGCATGCAGAACTAAAGATCACAAAAGGGTGTGTGACTAAATGACAAATGTAAAACTGATCCTGGGCATGTGGATTACAGCTTCAGCTACCCTTTTTTTCCCAGTTATTACCAGGCAATAAGGTTAAAGTGATCTTACTTAATAAGCCTTAAAAGGAAAGAAAAAAAATAAAAGCAAATATATTGATCAGGTTTTGTTGGGCTGACACAAATGTCTTCCTCACTAATCTGTAATGTCTCAGTGTATTCTTAAATACTTCTGTCTAACTCATATCCTGTTCCTTGCTTATACCTTGCTTATATACTCCTTGGGTTTGTACAGTGCCTATCACAAAGCTATCCTGAAACATAAAATAGGTCTCAAGTGCTGGATGATGATGATAATGCTAATAATAAAAGTATAATTTGATTAATTATATCATTCTTTATTTGCATGAAACAGGCTTACATTTCCTTCTGCATTTTAATAATACAGTAATGGTTATTGTAATGAACTCATTAAATCTGAGAGTCAATATTAATGGACTATGAGAAGGATCTTTATGAACTTCATTGGCAGGCTACAAATAGTGGATTAATATGAACTACAAAATGAGTCAATTGGTTGTATAGTTATGAGTAATCAATTTATATTACTAAAAGTGCCTTAAGTCAGAAGCAAACATTTTAAAATACTGGGCTGGATCCTTGTTAGATGTAAATCAATAAAGGGAGGTCAATCTAAACCAGCTGCAGTTTTGGAACAGCATTTTAGCAAAGGAAATGTTGTTTGTATTGATAAAAATATTGTCAATACTAAATCATCAGGCAGCCCCCAGCATATAATGATACTGTGTTGATATAACGTAATTTTAATGGATATCTGTATATTTTAATTGGCATAACTGTGTATCTATATAATAATTTCATGAAATTTTAATTATCCTAGTTTCTGTCTGTGTATCCGCATGCACTTTAAAAATTTTTTCAATTCAGGTACCATTTTCAAACTTTTCTCCAGGCTGCAAGAGTTAAACACTTACTTTATTATTTTAAATTACAACTGAGTTAATTTTGTTGTGCAATTGCTTGTGTTTAATAGCTGTTGCAACAAAAATTATAACTGCTGTATTAAAATTGGAAAAGCTGACAATGTGGCAGTAATTCAATTATGAAAATCCAAACTAAAAAGAACTGCTAATGCCCATGGAAATATTATCCTTCAAAATAAAGGTTTTATTAAAAGGCATGTCACAGGTTGCCATAAGTGGTTTTAACCCCTTGTTGTTATGCCCTTAGCTGAGATGTCCAGGTATTGCACAGTGAGATTCCCTCTATAACAGAGGTGGTCAACAGGGCACTGAATTTGAACTTCCTTAGTGCTACCAGAGGTTTCTATTTCCTGGTTTATGCCTTCGTTAGTACGGAGATTTTTGCAGTATTGCTGTGCCCAGAGATGTGGCAAGGCACCCAGCAGGCTGGCACGATGACCAGATCCTAGTACATGAGGCATCGAGCCATATAAGTAGGTGACCAGTTTCTCTGTTTCTCCTGGGTTTGCTGGCATCTACTAACATGTGGCCTCCACCGGAAGCTTTACCAGCAACTGGGGCCTTGTCACTGACTTTCTCTTATCTGAAGTCTTTCACATCTGATAATTACTGCACTTATATCAGGACCTTTGCCTTAAACTCCTCTTTCCAGCTGCCTATTTTCATATAAACTGTAGGAACTTGACAACCACTCCTGAGACTTCAATCCCTCTGTTGAATTTGGCTGAATGTTAGCTGGGAAGTTAAAAGGTAGAGAGACAGACACAAATCCCCATGCACAAATAAGGGAAAATAAATCTAGTTCCTTTATTAAGTGAGGAAAAAGACAAAAGCAAATAGTATGCAAAAGGAACTTTAGCCAGCTAATCCCTTCTCTCTTTTTCAATTTTTATTATTGTTGCTGTTATGCAATATATTTTCTTAAAAAGCTCTGAAAAACAGTTCTTTGTTTTACTTTTCTCAATCCAATTTGAATTCTAAACTTTTCTCCCCCCCCGCCTTGACCCNTTCTTATGTTGGGGCTCCAGAGCTGTATGCAGTACTCCAGGTGGGGTCTCACCAGAGCAGAGTAGAGGGCCAGAATCACATCCCTCCACCTGCTGGGCACGTTTCTTTTGATGCAGCCCAGGATACGGTTGGCCTTCTGGGCTGTGAGCACACATTGCTGGCTCATGTTGAGCTTCTCATCAACCAACACCCCCAAGTCCTTCTCCTCAGGACTACTCTCAATCCATTCTCTGCCCAGCCTGCATTTGTGCATGTAATTTCCCTGACCCATGTGCAGGACCTTGCACTTGACCTTGTTGAATTTCATGAGGTTCGCATGGGCCCACCTCTCAAGCCTGTCCAGATCCCTCTGGATGGTATAAGTCAATAAGGACTACATGTAAGAGTTTTTGACCATCAGTCTGAGTCAGAGGTTGAAAGTGTTTGAATAGAGCAAGAAAACAAATAATACTGAAACGACCTTGAGATGTGCCATAATGAGTGAATCACCTTGGGTTTCATGATTGTCTCTTTCTGTATCCTTGTCTTACTCAGCAGCTTTCACCTTGTTTAAGGTATTTTTTACAGGCAAGTACTGGTTGAAAATGCACACACACACATCGTAGCAACCACAGCAAGCCCCTGCTTGGAGGCAAGAAGCAGACAAACAAAAAGAATGGATAACACAACCCACTCACACAGATCTGTCTCTGGAGCATTGCATGTTTTTGTAATGCAGCTCAAATAGACAGAGAGAAAGGAGAAAAGAAAAACCCAACCCAACCCACAGTATTTTCTGACCTTAGGTGTAGTCTTTTATCTTGGCAGTGTTCTGCCCTTTAACTTTTCTCCTGGACATTTGACCAGATGACCAAACCTATGAATCTCTTTATTAAGACCCATTCTTGTCTCGTGGGCAGAAGAAACTTTGTTAGCTGATCTTTCATATGTTTTTTCAGCCATTCCAACACCTATAGAAATCTATAAAACATCTATAAAACTAAAATTAATAACTTATTTCCTTTTCCAAAGTTTGGGTGGTTTTTGTTTGTTTTTTGTGTGTTTGTGATTTGTTGGTTTGGTTTTTGTTTTGTTTTGTTTTGTTTTTTGTTTTTTTTTTTTTTTAACTTGTGAGTATTTGACAAGGTATATAATTTACTAGTTTGGAAAGATTTTAAGGTATATGAACTTTTACCATCTACCAGCCACTGTGAAAAACTATGCTCATGCCAGCTAGTGAGGTTATTCTGTGTGCTGGGAGTAAAGGGTTTTATTCTTCATGTATTAGAGTAGCAGGGGCCCAGTAAGTTGATAAATTCTCCAAAGATATACTTGCAGCAGGCAGAATTTGAAGATTCAAGCTGAAGGAACCACAGTATCTCATGCCAGTAGTGGTCATGACCAATGAATCCAAAGAAAGTCTCTAGTTTCTTATTCAACACAAGATGTGCTAAGCTTATAAAATAATTTATTTTTTTATTAATTATAATATCTATAAGCTGAGCTCTGTATGACAAACAATGACTGAAGTGCAGGAATGGAGTCATTTCTTCCGGAGTCAGGATACAACTCTGGGTTGATTTGTGGATGTTCTAGCTCAAGCTGGAAAGTTGGATTCCCAGGCCTTACGTATTAGGGAACATTGCAACATGCCTATGTCGGAGTGTTCATGTTTAGTATGAAATACGGCACTGTGAGGGGGCTGGCGCATGTCTAGATCTTAACATGATATGGCATTGAAATTTTGCTGAATTGTGCACCCAGACTAGATGACTATGTGTGATGGACCTATCCTCTACAGCTATAAAATTTAACATCTAGAACTGCTGATTTTCACTTGCAAATAAATTTCTATCTAGTGCAGATTATTGTGGTGCTGCCACGTCCTGTGGCCATGCAGTAGCTCTGATTGCTCCATTGTACTATGAGCTTTGTTTCTAGTTATTTTGTCTTCCCTCAGAGCTGGTTTGTGGACTGGTGTGGACAGGGTAGGATACACAAACTCCATGGCACTGACAACTGTGATTCAGAACCTCTGTGAAAGGATAAATAATTTCCTTAGAAGACTGCATGGCTTAGCTGTGGGCGCTCATGAGGACTGCCTTACAGGCATTGTCAGGGCTTGGAGTACATCTCCTTTCTAGGAAATTAGTTGACTGAGTCAAGGAGTTTAGCTGGTTGAGTCCAAGGTCAGCTTCATTGCTGGTAAGAGGACGTACCGCCTGGGCTACATCACAGCCACGTTGCAGCTATACCTTCATTTGGGATTGTGCCTCCTCAATCTGGTGCTGGGTCATCACTGGGCTGTTTCTGATGCTGGCCACCGTCTCTCGCCCTGATCCTTACCTGGACTTGCCACTTCTTGTGGCCAGGTCACTGTTCCTGCCTGTCTTGTTATCCCCCCTTGATCCCAGCTCCCTTTCCGGGAGGATCAACTGGCCCTTGCTGCTGCCTGAAAGCTAAAGTCTGAAGCCAACTGGAGAGAGAAGGCCCAGCATTTTGATTAACTGCACAAGAACTTTGCTTTCAGCCTGGCTGCAAAGGTCCACGGAAGCCTGCAGCTCCACCAGATCATGCTCATCCCCAAATTGGGTGTTCAGTTCTCAACAGCCAGTGTGACAGCTCTGAACAGGATACATTACTATAATTTAAATATTTAAGGGATAGCTTTCATCTGGCTAATCAAGTTGGATGCTTCACTGCAGGATGTGTTTTCCTTTTATACACATAAAATGCCAGCTATTTTAATGTTATATTCCTGGATTATTCTCTAACACTGTGGGGCTATATTATTCCCTGCTGTAGAAAAAGCTATTAAAAATCAAGAAACAACATGAGTTTGTCTTACCCTAGATTTCTGGGCTTTTCCCCAAATGAATCTTCCTTTTCTGGTTTTGTTTTTCTTTTTATCCTATCTTTCAAGCTATCTTGGTACTACAGCTAATCCCTCATTCATATTTACAATTCCTCCTCTCAATGGGTATGGGTCAGCAGACAATGGAGATTAGCTATCTTAAACGAGCGGACGAGCTAGTCTCAGTTGCTGGTACTGTGGTTTGTCTTTAGAATTCTTTTTTTTTTTTCCCTCATCCCAGTCTGCAGAACATCTGTACACATATGTGAAAGGTCATTACTATATTTTGCTGAAAAATGATCAAATCTTTTCAGACGCAATTATAGTTGGTTATGTGACATAGTCTTTTCCATCATGCTTCAGTTACGGTGCACTGAAAAGGGAATCTGATATATGATAACTAAAGAAATTAAACAATCTTTCCTCCCCTTCACAACTCTCTCTTTGTCTACCGTCTTCATGTTTCTGTTTTCTTTGCTGTGTATCTTCCCAGAGCTCTGGTGGTGAATGTTAATGATGAAATGTTTGGTTCTATTCTATCCAATCATTCTCAGAAAATTAAGCCCCACACAGTGTATACTTTAAGCATGATGTTCTGTTCCCACAAATGAATAATAATGATATACAAAGGAGTTAAAATTCTGATTAGTGAACATTTCATCAACTGGTCAAGAAAGAATAGCAATTAATAGAAAAAGGCTTGTGGAAAGGACAATGTTTCCTTTTTTTTTTAAAGACATTTATTGTTGCTAAGAAAAAAAGGTTAGAAAAATCCGAGCAGGGAATATACCAGAAAAAAAAATTAACACGTGCACGACTCTGCCATTTTAAAAGGATGTTTTCCTAAGCAGTTCAGCATGAAGAAATGATAGTAGGTGATATTCCTGTTTAGTCAGAAGTGACAGAGCCATTTGATTTCATAAGCAGTAAACAGGACATACAACCTCAGTAAAAATAACATCAACCAACTAGCAGATTCAGCAATAAAACTAGATTAACATAATGGGGAAAGAACATTGGAACAAGGTGTGAAGATTTTGACTTCAGTTACTCTGGTGTGTATCAGGGAGTCAGCTGACATAAGTAAAAAAAATACACATAATTTGATGCATATGAGATAGGAATTTTGGGTCAAAGTTGTGATCAAAAGAGTAGAGATGATTTAGCAATTATGTCTCCGTTTACAGTGATAAAAAGGATATTTTCCTGCCTAGAATTTTGCAATTCTGTTCTCTGGTAAAGATTCTGTGTTGTTTTCCACACTAATCAATCTTTATTCACTCCAAGACCTTTTGCCTTGCAAGGTGTTTCTCTTTAAGAACTTCCTAATTTTTGATGCTGTTGGTTAATTATACTTTACATGTAAATTTTAGAAATTATTTGCTGCCCCAGACAGGTAGGGCATACCACTAGCTCCTATACTGTTGCTGTTACCAGACTGTAAATTTTGCTAGCTTTATCAACTAGTCCCTCTGGGATCACAGAGATCGCTCGCGTCCACTGTTGACACAGCTACCCAGGGGGCATAAACATAATGCAATGCATTAAGTATATGACATTACCCAGAGATGAAAGCAGTGAGGAAAAGAAATATTCTGAACTTCTCTCTGTCACCTCAGTAAAAAGAGGGGACTATCAAGGCCTATATTTTGCATTATTAAGTCAACCTAAAATTCAGGGTAGAAATAATTACGGGAGTTCATTCTAGCTTCCATAGCTCCGTTCTGAGTCAGGCACATTGACACCAAAGGGCGAAAGAAGCATAGCAAGCTTCAGAAGGAATGCAAGAAAGGGGTGGAACAGGTGGAGTAAGATGACTTTGGTAGTGCATAATAAGGTTGTCACAGATACTCAGAGAACAGAATCTAATTCTGAATTTGCCTGGTTTTTTTGATAGGTAGTGTAGGAGCTGGGACAGTAACAGAGGGCTTCTTCTTAAACTCATCTTTCTAACCACAGACTAAGACAATAAGAGAATTTGATCTGTTATTCTTGAAAATTAGTCATCTTTAACAGGAAAAAAATGACTATCAATTGTGAATTTTTCTGGTGACCTAAGATCTTAATGGATGGTATCAGTATACATTGGAAAATTTAAAATGTAGACAAACATGAATCTGGTGACTTTAATGTACCACTTTTGCTGTTTATTGCAGAAAAGAAAATCCAGAATTAAAGCTAAATTCGGGGGGTGGGGGGAGGAGAAAAAAGGGGAAGAGGATTAGACATCCTTGTGGTTCACTATATGATAGCCAGTATACCTGGAATTTTCTTGCCTTAGGGTACATCACTATCTCCTTTTAAATGAAAGTGTCTCCCATTATACATGAAGAACAAAAGAAAAATACTAAATTCCTCTCTCCATCTTCTTTCAGATCAAGCCCTAAACAAAAAGAAATATGTTTGAATCATAGAAGTCTCCTGCACACTTGTGAAATGAGGGATTGTTCCCCTTTGTGGAGAGAGAACAGTCCTTCATTGCACAAGATGAACTGCCATTTCATCTTGGAGGTTTATGATTCTATCATATGATTTTCTAAGTGCACACTGTGTTCTTGGGAAGAAAAACAAGACTGCTGACCGACAGAAATCAGTGAATGAAAAGCTTTGTTGGTGACGAAAAAGTTCAGTACTGAGAGATGGCCAGTAATTCCAGTTTCCTCTGCTCATCTGTACACCAGTTGGTGAATATCCAGACAAGGTTTAATGAATAGATGAATAGTTTAGAGGGAACGTAAGGATTCTAAAAGCCTTTATGGTTTCCTTTGCAACTAAATTTTTCACATAGTTTTGGCTATGCTTTCACAGTGCAGTATCTTTGATATTCTGTTATTCACTATTGAAAATTAACCCTCACATTCCTGAGAATCTGTATGTTGCATGGTGCAGCCCCACTTCTTTGGCTTAATGCTTACAGAAGGCACCTGGACTGAAAGGCAATGACAGAATATTTTATTGTTGTTACTGAAGCATACAAAAAGAAAGCAGTCTTGAGGAAACAGAAATGGGTAGAAAGTAGATCATACTGGGCAAGGAGGAGAAGACAGGAAGGAGAGATGATAAGGTTACTGGGCAAGGAGGAGAAGACAGGAAGGAGAGATGATAAGGTTACTGGGGAAGGAGGAGAAGACAGGAAGGAGAGATGATAAGGTGATCTAAATTTAAGCCTTATCAGTTTTCAAAAAGAGCTCTTTCTCTGAGAAATTAGTGATGTTAACAACTGCCACGGGAGACCCCCAACTCACAAAGTGTTCTGGAATCTCTTATCATGAACTTTCAGATTAAAAAAATTATTAATGCTTTTGCTAATATGCTCTGAGACCATGATAACATTTCACTAAGGCCACTATACAGTTAAAACACCAGCTGTTCACCTATAGCTGAAATGGATCTGAACTAGTGAACTAAGTTAACATTTTCAAAAGCATGTATATGACCTGGCTTCTTAGCAAGGCTTTCAAATATGTCTGAGAAAGGTGAGGTGCTTAAATATGCAGATACCTGGCTATATTTTTTGTCCCTCAGAAATGTCAGTGAACTTAACTTTTATTGATTTCAATGACATTAATTTCAATGAGGGTGGACTGGTAAGACACTCTCAGAAAATCCTACCAAGCGTCTACATGAAACTTAAAGCCCCCAAATACCTTTGTAAATCTGACCCTTTTGTACTTAGAAATACTTAGAATCACAGTGAAGGGCAGTGGGATTTGGACTCTGAATTACCTGTGACTTAGACAAGTAGGTACTTTTGGAAATCCTCAAACATGGGAATGAATTTGTTACTTTAGACTCCCCTGTGATATTTTCTTCCTTCAGTACACTGACATGAACAAATAAAATATGCGGGCATGTGGTTAACAGTAGGATAGCAGTGAAGTAAGACATACACACTGCGGTACAATAGTAAGTAAAAAACAAATGAAGGTTGTGATTGATATTCATCCTGGCTAAATCTGAATAGAGAACAGGACAATAGAGGCAAATGTACTTGAGAAGAGATATAAAAATTGAAATAGCAACAAAGACTAAACTTTTTTTTTTTTTTTTTTAACTGAATACATTTTTCTGAGAACCTTATACAATATGAAATCCCCAGCAGTGCTGAGAAATGGCTGGCTGTTATTCCTGTTGGGTACTAAGGAACTAACACCATGAGATTCTTAAAAGAAAAGGGGAAAAAATGTGTTTTTCCAACTGCTGTAGTTCATTGAAACAACTAAGGACTGATTTCATGAGTCTCAAACCTCCTAATACACAGAAGACTCTTGGGAGGAGCATGAACTCCACTCACTCAACATCATCTCAACAAAACAACAATGGATCACAGTCTTCAAGGTCCACAAGGGTCCAAGAAAAAAAAAAGACTCTGCTGCCATTCATCTATGTATTTATGAGCTTATTTTTATGGCTTGCAAGGAGTAGATGAAATCACTTTATTCCTTCTCCTGACTAGTTCTGAATCATGACTATACAGATTAAGAATTTCCTGCCATGAAATACAATGCAAAGGAACATTTGTCTTATACAGAAAATATTATTATTGTTTCGATGCCTCTAACAGAGACTGTTTTCTCATTTTTCTTACTGTTTTGCCATTTGAATGGCAAATTAATTTTTTTTGCCAACATAAGACTGAAGTGGAGAGGGTATGTGTAAACCTCTTACCGTTAGTGTTACTGGGATTGCCAAGGACGTTTTCTCTTTGTCATGTTGACAATAACTTTCACATTCAAATGAAAATTTCAGCAAAAGATCAATATATTTTTTTAAATTATACCTCAAACCCCCAAAAGTATTTTGGCAATTGAGAATTGTTGTTTCAAACATAAGGTTACTAGTTTTATTAATTTCTCAACAATCTATCCATCTCCCACATAATCAAAGAAAATTGCAATAAATATGCAAACATTTAATGTTCACCTTATAATATTTCCTGTAAGTAAACTTAGGTTTACTGTGGAGTGATCAAAATCTATCGGTATCTTTGGGTTTGTATGGCTTCAGTGCAGCTACTTTGTCATCCATACTGTCAGCTGTCAACCATCATGTCTTCACTGCCACTTTCAGAATACTGTAAATGTATATAAATCCCATGTTCTCTGGTTGCATCGATGTCTTTCCAAGAAGGATGTCATGAATGTGCAACAAAATTTCCAGGGTGGATGGGATGGACTGTAGCAGTGGGGCTGCTAACAATCAATCCAAACAGTTCACCATGTAGCGTAGCTAGGTCTGTGCCTGGGTCCAGACTATGGCCGTGTCAGGTACCCTGCATCAAAATGTAAATGCCCTAAAACTTTCCTTAAATCTGAACTTCACCACGAGTTGGTCTGCACATAATGCAGACAGGCAGTAAGTTTGGATGTCATCCAAACCTGATCTGATCTAATTGATCTGAATTTATATTTGATAAATAGGATAAATGCACCTTTACAGGACCAGAATTTCCTTGTTTGCCTTGGATTACTTGCCTTGGGTTACAGCTTATTCAGCAAGCAGTCTACAGGACTTAATGGGGCAACTCTATGGTATGAACGCTAAACTTCTCTTTTCTGCTACTAATAGCTACATTGTACAGTATTTCTCATGAGCAGGACATACTACTAGGAATTATCAGTAGAAAAACTCATGAAAGGAAATGATCAGAAGAATGAGTGACAACTGCACAAATCTGCCTCTGAACCAGCAGTGAGCTCCAGCTCCAATTCTTTAACAACCTCCCTTTCCAGAGTCTCAAGGGAGATTATTTTTTCCACAACAGAACTCCACAAGGTAGATTTGACACTTTTGAGTCTAAATTAAACTCCTCAAGGTAGATTTGACACATCTGAGTTTAAATTAAACCCTGTTTCAAATAAAATTATAAGTTTGGAACAATGTACAAGGGGTATAGAACAAAAAGTCCATGACATGATGATAAGATCAAGGGCTTTTTCAGTTCAGAATAATAGCCTGAAAACTTAAACTTTGGCATTTATCAAAATAAAGTACAAGTTGATTGTAAATCACAATGTATGGAAACTTTTGTTGAATCTACATCTATTTAGCTTTGGAGTTTTAATAGCTCTGTTGCTGGAAAGTACATAGCTTTACTTCAGCTTTGTTCATTGCTCTTTACCCTAGCTAAGACTTTGCTTCAGATCTGATTTTAAGTTCTCTATTTCCTTAGGTTTTGTTTCAGTAAATATGATTGGTAATATTTTTAAATATATCTGAAAAGAATTTACAAATTTAAGAATGTAGGGTGGGAATCAGCTCATTTTATACATACACACACACTCTGGGAGAGGAGAATATAAAAAAAATATTTGCTTTAGAAAACCTTTTAGGTAATGCAGAAAATGATCACATCTGCTTCCTTGCAGCGCTGTACTTCTCTGTAGGTTTCTGTAATGATACAACTCTACAGAGCTGGTATCTCCTTTTGTGCTTAACTGTAGCAGTCAATACAAGTTGAGAATCACCTCCCTCCGATTTACAGTCCTTTGACATCCAGATTTGGATGGAGAATCACCTACGCTTTCCCAAAGTCCATACAGAATCTAGAAAATTTACATTTGATTAGGACTACAAATCCTTTCAGCTCCAGGGATGCGTTACAGGTAGTGTGTGTTTCTTGCCTAATGGTGTGATGGTTATGATACAGCATCATGCTGCCAGAATATTCATATTCTTTACTTTAGAGAAAATGTAAAATGTTCCCTAGAAAGAGGGATTTGAACCAGTTAAGTCTGCTTTCTACGGATCTTCCACTACTATTGAACTATAATGCTGCATGTAAATCACTAGATGGGGTGAGTCCTCAGTGGACTAATGCTATTTACATCCTACCAGTTCCCTGTGTTTTCAATGGAGAGGGAAATAGATAACGTAAGCAGAATTTCCCCTCTTCAGGCCCTTAAGAGCACTTACAGTTCTTCACAAACTCTACACAAAATTTGTGGCTTTACTTGCCTAAATATCAAGAGATGGTGGCACGAGTTTCAGAGCAAGAGGCACAGGCTAGCTCAGACCCCAGGGTATTGGCTTGAGCGATATGTAGATCTGTGATGCCAAGAGTACTAGAAATATTCCTGCTGCTCATCTCATCTAATACGTATGGTACCAAAGCTGCTATGCCAAGTATGTGGAAACAATTTACATTTTGACTGTAACACTAAAGAAAAGTTTTTTAATTTATTTAAGAAGAAAAATTGCTTAATTTTTACAAGTGAATTCTGGATATGAATGTGGAAAGCAACCTGTGATTTTTTTTCTGTCTAAACAATAATTATTTCTTCTAATGCCTTAGATGTTTGCTATTACAGCTTTATAGGTTTGATTCTTTTCAATGCCAAGGATCTCTAAATTACTCTAGTTAAATAAACACTAGCCAAAATATGTCCATTATTTTTTCTATACTTAACCATCTGTGATGCTTGCTTTGGTTATATAGCTGGATTTAATATGCTCTTTTAAAAAGTAAAAATTCTTCTACATGATTTATTACTTGATTATTGGATTTGTCTTCTGAAATTATAACAATAACTGGTTTTGGAACTAAACAAAAATAAAATCGGGGCAAGTAATCCAAGGGCTTACCTTATAATGTCAGGGTGCCTTACTCCAGACAGGAAGAAACTTCCCAAGCATAAATTGCTACATTACCCACTCTAGTAAATTGTTCGCTACAATAATGGTACAAATAATGACGTATTCAATCTACTGGATGGCTTTTTAGCAAGTACCGCTGTAACATTTATACTAAACCTCACCCAACTTTCTCAGCCATCTTACTCTCAAATGTTTTTCACTACTGGACTCTCTGTCATGGTGCATGTGGTACCTTCACGATGGCCTGCCTCTGCCTAAAACTTCCCCTGGCAATGTGAGCTGGAGTTTGCTTCATACAGATAAGCCATAATGAAGTTAAACCGCAGCTATACAACTCCATGGGCAGCTAAAGGAAAGAACTGTGGCTCATTATTTTTCTTCTGCCTGGTTACCGTAGAGACTGGGGAGCAAGGGGATGGTAATTTACTGCTGGCAGACATGAGCAGCAGCTTTCTGCCACTTACACCTCCTCCCCTGCCACCTAGAGAGCTGGAGCTCCACCCACTAGCCAGCACCGGCAAAGAAATAAATGGGCATATAGTGTGGTTTTTTTCTTATTTACTTGCAAGATACAGAGAAAAATATAGGATACACTTACTCCCTGAAGTCCAAGACGCTTTCTGCCTAAGAAAAAGCTATGACACATAACAAAATAAATAGAAAAAGATGCACTTTTCTTCTTGCTTACAGCGGAGTTCCTTCATTGGAGCTCTGGTCCCTTATTTTTAAGTATAATACTTCAAGAGAACCATCCAAACACAATGAAAATGATAAAAGGAGGATGGGACAAAAAAGTGGAGGACAGCAACAGATATATAGAACAGAATGTAAAAGCATAGTCTACTGACCGCAAAATTTTCCTGCATGTTATTCATATTTATTGAAATGTTCCCCTCTTGTTTCACAGACACAGTAAAGGGAGGGTCATTAATTCATATCTCTATAGAGTTATAAGGAGACTGTAAGAGATATTATGTTGTTATGCAGATGGCCCTTGGTCTAGGAGGCTTGAATAAAGCACCATTGTGCTTCTAATTAACTCTAAAATGGCTATACCAATTGCTTTGCTGTGTTTGAAACCTTCTGTTCTCATATGTTTTGATGAGTTGTTTATTCACAAACAATACTTGGATGTTTTGTTGGCCTCAAAGCGGCACTCAGAAAGGTACTGGAGTTGGCAGAATTAGCTTACACCCACTTGTCAGGCTAGCAGAATGCATTAACAAACTTCAGGAAGTGTTCCCTTAGACCATCATTGATTGAAGGGTAAAGTCTATGACTGTAGCCTGTAAATATTTCCTGGCAGTAATTCAATATAGCTGGAGCTCACTGTTCTGTAATGAACTGCAACTCTAACTTCCTGTTAAACTAAGCTAGCACCCAAGCTCGTTACAGAAGTCTTTAAGAAACGAGGCTACCATGATCCTTACTCAACTCTTAAAAGATTAGTAGGAAATTAAATGCTGGCACACAAAGTAAATTAGAACATCAAACGATACTGGAATAATAAACTTTAAACAGTGTACCAAATTATGTTCAGCTTGCAAAAGACAAGATATGTAAATTAAGCCCAACACACCAGGCAACCACTGTGCCTATAACTGTGTGAAATGTAATGGGAGGTGCATGTATTTATAGCCGTTTTGAAGTTATTTGACTGATTCCTGCGTAGGTAGCCTCCAGGAGTACATTAAGGCAAATGTTGACATATGGTTTAGTCCTGCATTTGCAAACATATACTCCACAACCACATTAAAACAACAACAACAGCTCACGTATGTTTATTTACTGATCAGGTGCTTGGGAGAAAACAGTTTATTTCTTGGATGTTACTTCACCTGGTTTAAAGGATGCTCAGATGTATGCATGGATACCTTTGCTTTCTCCAGGGCTTCCCACAGCTTCTTGTGCCCTGCACATGGAAAAACTGAGTTTTGGAAAGGAAGAGATCTTATGTATAAATTATATGCATGTAGAGAAGGGGGGAAGGGAGAGGAACCTTCCCTTATTTGCATGGTAGAAGTATCAAACTCCATTCCCTCCCCAGGTAACTGTGCACTGCACGCTAGGAGGTGTATATGAAGTACGTGGTTGAGTTTTAATCTGAATAGACTTCATAGGCATAGTGGGGGTTGAGAGAAGAGTTATATTTTACAGATGGGGAGCAAAGAATCACACAGTTCTTCAGAAATATATTAAACATATCCAGAACTGTATGTTTTGGCAGGCATCTTGGCACAGTGATACCTAAGAACTGTCGTTGGATTGCCAGCAGAGCAGTCCAAGCTGTCGGAGGGCATGTCTGCAAATGAGGTTTGACTTGAGGTCCTCTGTCCAGTCAGATTAGCAAGTGCTGTGTATGAGTCCATCTGCATTGCTCCTTGCATGTTCTGGCCTGAAAGTCCCACGCTGTTTTCCCATCCGAAACAGGATTTATATTCATTTTAAAATAGGCATATTAAAAAGAGCAGGAAAGCACAAACAGTTCTTTTCTACCCTATTCCAGGTGAATGCTTTCACCTTTAGACAGCAGAGCAGTGCTACCTTTTGTATACTTTTTCCTCTGGCCTCATGACGTGCATTCCTGCCCAAATAACATCCTATTTTTGAAAGGAAAGGCTTACAGCTCAGTAGGTGTGGTTAAAACCCTTTGAGGATAAGGATATTTTAAACCCCACATTTCTTGGCTGAATTCTTTTACCACTAAGCTAACACAAGCAGTACTATTCCTTTCTCTGTACAGGTTTTTCAATAAATTCAGTGGTACTGATACGCGTTAGACTAAGCCTTGAGGATGCCTGAATGATTATTTGCTCACAATTAGGCAGCACGCTCCTAAATCCGTTCAAAACTGAAGTGCTACTGGACACGTTAAAAAGTATTCTTAAGCTCCTAAAGAATATTCCTTTAAAAATTGAGGTATCCATAGAGGGCTTATGTGGAGAGGTGTAGGATCCCTAAAGCCCACCTTATGCACCTACGTCCTTGTTCGTAACTGATCACACTTACCTCCTTTTATGTCTTAGTTCTGAATGCTGTGCTAAATGTAACATAGAATTATCAGGAGACAGCCTCACCAGCTATGCTTCTTTTTTTTTTTTTAAAAAAAAAAAAAGAAGAAATTGGAAACTGTGTCACACAATAGCAAAAACATACTCTCTATAAAACACCAGAAGACCATTCTCAGCTTAGAAATGTTCAAGAACAAATACACATTATGAAAACAAACAAAACATGAAGTATGAAATTTAAACCTTCTTACTTAAGAAGGTTTAGCTGTCTCTGAATTTGTGTTCAAGTTTATGTATTACGAGCAATATCATTAGATTTTTTACTCAAATTGCCTGCAAAGACTAAGGTAGCCATTGCTAATAAAAAAAAAAAAAAGCATCTTAAATCCCTATTTGTTAGTAATGTTTTATTACACTGCATATATTATTTATATAAGGGATTAAAAAACATATTAAAACAGAAATGCCTTCTTAATAGCTATTGCTTTGTGAGTGCTGCGTTGCATTAGTACAATCGATTTTCACATCATTTTCATGCTCCTGCAGTATGTCTACCCTATTTTAAATGCACAGATTTGCTGTAAGGGTAGGATATTGTCGCCAGCCATAAGACAGCAGCTAGATTTATGGGAACTCTGAAATAAATTTAAAAACTTCTCAAGTCTCTTCCCAGTGTGATCATTTCCCTCCTGGGTCCAAGATCTCTTTAACTGTTCTAGGGCTCTGTCTTGAGTCTGGAAGAGAAGTTCACCATGGTGTTGCCAAGCAGTAACTCATCCATCACTCATGGTATGTTCTCTGAGTACTGATTGCACAATATCATTTTCTCTATGTATTGAGGATGCTTCACTTGTCAGAGGACTTTGAAAGTAGTCAGCTTTCATCAATGAATTTTGACAACATGGAAAGAATGAGTCACCTGAAGGAAGCGTAGAGCATAGCGTTTCAAAAGTGATATCTGAAGACTGATTATTCTTTGTCCTTGACACCCTGCCAAGGGCTAGATACACTGAACATTTGGGAAGTAATGGAGCCTACAAATCACTGTTTGCCTACAATCCCACTCAGGCCACAAGAGGATAGCATGCATGACTTCAGTTCAGTTTTTATTACATGTTGTAAACTTTTGACTGTTCTGATATGTGTTGTCATTCGTACGTCAAGATTGGGCTCTGACAGGGTGTCTGACCTGATTGAGATCAACAACGCTCTGTTAAAGCTGAAAAAAAAGTAAAATAACAACACTATTATGGGACTTCCTTTAATCAAACATGGTCAATAGCTGTGCCATGTGGAAACAAAACACGGGGATCATGTTAGCATCTAGCAACGCTCCTAGGCAAGACGAGTAGGTGTAGGAATGTATTGCCGAAATGTCCTGTGATGTATGAGCCATATGCTGTGACATTCCCTTTCTTGTTAGAGAAGCCTTCATCCTGATGTACTTGCTGCTACTCGCTGCTTCAGTACTGTGGGTTTTTTAGACCCAAAGAGAAATCACCAAAAGGCTTGGCTGAATATTGAGTATATTACCTTGGCACTGTTTTAAAATCTTTTTTAGGGGGATAAGTGTGCCGTGGTTTAGGACTAATCTTCTCTGACATTATCAATGCTAGCGGTCAGCTTGTCCTATTAAGTGAGAATCTGATATCAAGTAACTGGGTTTTTTTTATCTCCTCCACTATGGAAAAAGCATTTTGTCCTGTAAAAGCTAGAGAAGGTAACAATAATTGTGTTTTCACAATCATTTGTAATTTTAAACAATGAAGAGGACCGATGGGGCCATATTGCCTCAAAGCATGTTTCAGACTTTCATTACGGATCTTTACGTACAGGATGCCCACTCATAAAGGGAAAGATGAGATCACTCAGAAAATGACGCCATACCCTTTGAACAACATCTGCAAACAGTACTGTTCCCTAGTTGTGTGTCAAAGTTCTGCCAAGTCATATGAAACATTACAGTGCAGCTAACATCTGAACCAAATGAGCATATCTAGAAGATGCTTGTGCCCGGAGAGTCACAGAGCTATTTTAATGCAGACAGCTGAATCTGCAGGATGTTCAAACAGCATGAATTTAAGAACTCATTTTCCTCTGAATATTTAAAGTCAAAGTATACATTTTCTGGAACCACCAAAGTATTCCAAAAGTTATGGGTTGAGGTTTTTTTGTTTCATAAGATATCACTGATATAAAATACTTTCAAAAGGTTCTGTAATCTCTGCACTATCACTACGATTAACCTGTAGTACTATGTAGAAGGAAACCTTCAGATATTATCTATCTTACTGGGATCTATAAATCTTTGCAACTACTTAACAATTGAACCAGTATTTATAGCTTTTTTATTGAATACAGACACATAGATTATTCTACTACATAGGAAGGAAAGCAGTGACTCACAGATTAAATAAAACCCTTTAAAGTGTCAGATGCTTTTGATCCTGACATAATATAATGCCCTTTGAAACAACAGAAGTGCCATGTGAACCAGTTGTTCATATTTCTACAGACTGCAGAAGTTACAAAATTTTGAGATAGACATTATTTCCTAACATTGGCTCTATCTTTTGATAAACAAGGTGTGACAAACTCAAGTATATTTTAGCACAGTGACATTATAGGCATAGTTTTTCAGTGATGACAAAAATTTCTAGTAGTGGCCATTTTATAGATTGACAAAAATTACCTGACCTTGTCCAGACACCTTCCAAAACCTTATTTTTTTATATGGTGTAATACCCAGCATAGTCTGAAACCACCCAAGCAATTGAGCTTCCACTTAATTTTTTGTGTCAGTATAATCTAAAAAATCAAACATTTGAGAACTATTCTCTAATATTTAGCCTGCATTTTCTTTAGTTTAATGTCCTTAGTTCCACATTTTCATCCTTTACAATAACTTAACTCCACCTGCTTTGGCAATTACGTCCCTTCAATACGTATACACAGGTAACATAACATATCTTTGACAGATAGTTAAGGATGATAGATCAAATTAAAATAAAAAAGTTCTGAAACAAGAAAAAATTACATTGCTAAGAAAAGTACCATGCTATAATTTTGCAATTGATTTGCCATGGCATCCTAATTTCTTCAAGCAATTAAAAAGTAAAAACATAAAAAAGTTCCAGGACTAGAACCAAAGTAATAGAATAAATCAGCATGTAAGCTTTCCTCCAAATTAGGTAACAACAATAACATCAAGCAGCTATCTAAATAATACAAAATGAAAATTAATAAACAAAAACCTGGTATGTCTGTGAAAAGATATAGAATTTTTTGCTTCAGAGGAAGTATAATGGTGCACAGTGTGAGGTGAAATGTAACATAACCTACCCAGTTTGCACTGTGGCATTTGAACTTGTTCACAGTTGCAGAATCACAGGATGGTTGAGGTTGGCCGGGTGAACTAGAGGAGGTTGCTCAGGGCCATGTCCAGTCAGCTTTTGAATGTCTTTGAGAATGGAGACTCCACAGTCTCTCTGGGCAACCCGTTCTAGTGCTTGACCACCCTCACAGTAAAAAAGTGTTTCCTTAAGTCCAAGTTGAATATCCCATACTTTAGTATGTTCCTTCTCAACCTGTCAGTGAGTACCACTGAGAAAGTCTGGCCCTGACTTCTTTACTCTCACCAGTCAGATATTTATGGACATGGATAAGATCCCACCTGAGACTTCTTTTCCCCAGGATGAGTAATCCAAACTCTCTCAGACCCTCTTCGTATGACAGATGCTTAGTCCCTTAATCATCTCTGCTGCCATTTGCTACGCTTGTTCTAATACATCCATGTCTCTTTTACTGGGGAGCCCAGAACTGAATCCAGCACTCCAGGTGTGTCTCATGAGGCCTGAGTAGAGGGGAAGGAGCACCTCCCTTGACCTACCAGCAATGCACAATATTAATGAGATTCCTTTCTGCCCATTTCTCCAGCTCATCAAGGATCCTCTGAATGCTGTCATGACTACCTTGTGTATTAACCAGTCCTCCCAGTTTTGAATCTTCTGCAAATTTGTTGGGGCTGCACTTGGTCCCATCATCCATTTCATTAATGAAGAGGTGTTGACCTCTTGTCAAATAGTATTGACCCCTGGGTTACAACATTATTGAATGAATTGGATTTTGTGCTGCTGATCAAGCCTGGAAGTTCAGCCTGTTTTCAATTCACCTTATTGTCCAGTTATCTAGTCCATTCGTCAGTTTGCCAGTAAGAGCTATATGGAAGACAGTGTCAAAGGCGTTACTAAAGTCAAGACAAACAATATCAGCTGTTCTCACATCATTCATTGAGCTAGTAATTTTTTTGTAGAAGGCTGTCAGGTTGACCAGGCATAATTTCCACTTCATAAATCTATGTTGACTACACCCAAGTACATTGTTGTCCTGCATATGTTTTGAAATGCTCTCCAGAAGGATTTACTTCGTCACCTTCCCAGGCATTAAGGTGAGGCTGACCAGCTGGTAGTTTCCCAGGTCCTCTTTCTTGTCCTTCTTGAAGATTAGAGTAATACTTTTTTCCTCTAGCCCTCAAGGAACCTTCCCCAATCACGACGACCTTTCAAAGATTGTTGAGAATGGTCCTGCAGTGATAGCAGCCAGCTCCCTCAGCACTTGTGGGTACATACTGTCAGGGCCTAATGGGTTGTGTATGCCCAGTTTGCTTAAATGTTCCCTAACAGAATCCTCAAGATAATTCTGAATCCTTGAATCCAGTTCTTCAACATAATTTCAGATCCTCCCAGCTTTGGGCTGTCATCCATCAACTAAGTCATTGATTAAATATTTGAGAGGAACTGGGCACAGGATGAAATATCAACCGTCTTCCATTTTGACAGGGATCCACTGATAACTAAAAGAAGACTGTGGTTTCCAATAGTTTTACATATCTTAGGGGAAATTGTTTGCAAAAATACATTAATGTGGAACAGTGTAAAAATTAAGCTAAAGCCTCACATTTAATTGTAGTTATCTAATAGCAACACAGGGAGGAATTTCTGTGAAAACAATAGGTTTCCTGAGTAGTGGGGTTTTTCTTTATTAACAGTATTCCAATTGTGATTTAAAATGTTTTATACTATTTACCATTCTGTATGTATATTTGAGATATTAGATTTAAATTAAATCATAGAACTGGGTTTTACTAACACATTGCAAACTTATAGTAAAAAATAACCAGTATTTTCTGCTACAAAATCATAATGTCTAAATCTGTATAATGTTTTGTAAAACTCTAGAAAAGGCAATTTTATTTTGGTTTTTGTAATGGTCTTAAGGTGATATGCCACAGAAAGTGAAATGTAGGAGAGTTTCAGGTAAGGTTGTCTCTGTATCCTTCTCCTCATTATACAAAGAACATAATGACAGAGCAGAATTTAATGGAAAATGAGAGTTTTCTTGTGCAAGGATATGGCTAAAAAGTCAGCTCGTACAATGGGATGTAGTGGTAACCTTTTCTTTTTAAAGAGTATTCTAATCCCATTTATTCCTTAGTTTGTAACTTGGTAAGAGATTAAGTTCAAACAACAGATGTAAGAGGTTTAAAGTTAGGATTCACCTCACCTAACTTTAGACATCTAGAAGTCAGTTGTCTAATTGGAGTGAATTATTTAGGCTCTCTGTCATTAACGGAAAGAGAGGCATCTTTACTCCTTCCTAAAATAAGTAGGATTAATCTAAATTTATAAGAGTTGCTTATCTCTCTCAGTTGAATAGTGAGATAATATCTATATCCCATTTGAGACAGTAAAGTGGACTAAATCTTAGCTTATGCAAAGGGAGGGTATATTTTAGGATTCAGAGCCATTCTCACTTTCCAAAACAAGAATCTACCATGAGTAATACAGGAAAAGTCAAAGTCTGAACATGAATTTCTAGTAAAGTCCATGAATTTGATACACTTACCAATGTGAAAAGAATAGGCTTTTCTTTTAACAGCTCTTGTCTTTTTTTGCCCCTTTATTAATGAAATGAAACTTCAAGTTGTGTCGTCAGCACTGTACCTTTCACTGAGATACCACAAAGGCCATATTTATCCATAAAGATGTTACCATCTCACCTGAAACAATAAAATATTCCTGCCTGTACCCCTAAATCAGTAACATGTAGCTAAAATCCTAGAGAGGTAGGGGACTATCTTACCTTGGTGCATGCACATTCTGTTACAGTTAGGTTGGCTGTTCAGGGCTTTTCTTTCTGCATTGATTAGGTTGTTTATAAATATCAATAATCATGCCACTTACAAATATAGTTGTATTGCAAAACAATCCTTATGTAGACCAGGCTTAAGCTAACAGGAAAAAAAAAAAGTGTAAGAGGAAAATGTATAAGAATGGTAACATCTAAATTCGTACTTCCTTCTTGATAAATACCAATACCCTTGCAGAACTCAGCCATTATGCAGTATGGCATATGAAATATAATTAGGTAATAGTCCTTGTAATGTCCTTGAAATCTTCCCCGGTTCTTTCTTGAAAGTTGGAAGGCAGCTTGACATTTACTTCAAGTATTTACTTGTGGCACCTTGGAAAGTCTTGAAGAGAAATTATACTTAATAGGTAGCTTGTGGTAAAAGTGACTGAATTGCAGTGCGTTGCTGTTGATAATATGGATCTATTTACCCAGTACTTGGTTAGAAGAAAGGGGGAGCAGGGGAGGGGGGTGTCTGGGAGGATTCTCTTCCTAAAACGAAGCTGCTGAGAGGGAGAGAATTCAAAAGGTCAGCAAGGCATCAGGGGAAGTATTTGTAAGAGAGAAAAACAAAACAAACAAACGAAAAATAGCTATTGCAAGTGAGCCCAGAACTGTCAGACATTTACTTAAAAAAAAGCAAAAAGAAAATATGTCCAAGAGAAATATTTCTAGCTAGGGAAAAGACAGAAACATTCTTGGCTGGTTAACGCTAGGACTGTAACACATTCTGCAGACATATACTAAAATGGGCTGTGGGACTCAGCATATTTCTCTTACTAAACTGAAAGATTATTAAGCGAGTTTTGCATATGACTAGTGGTGAACAGTAACTGTGCAAAGTTGTTACATTGCATGTGGATCAACCACGAGACTAGAATGTGATATGGATTTTATCAAAGAATTGAATTATACAGCTGTTTCCCAGATAGTACTGTTGAGACCAAAAAATTAAGGGTATAATTCCAGACTGAAATGGGGAATTCATCCTAGTGATTTTAGACTCTGCAGACCTTATTCCCTTAGTTTCCTTTCTAGTCCTTCTCTGCTCAAATGCCTATTTTACATTGCTATAAAATGAAATATTTCTCTCTTCCCCAAATTTTAATCCAGCTTCAGCCCTTTCTCTTGCCCTTATCCCTTATTTCTGCCACAGCCTTCCCCACCAGACACATTCTTCTTTTTTCTCCCCATTGCCAGCCCTTGCAAGCCCTAGTTTGTTTTATCTCCATGTCCCACTTTCTCCTTTCAAAGTACGCTGTTCCTGGATCCCGCTTTGGTCACCTGTCCCTGCTCTCCTCACACCTTCTCCCCTTCCTCTGCTTCCACCTGATTTCTTCTCCCCTGCCACATTTATTTCTTGCTAGACTCCAAAAGAGGGAGCAATCAGACCACAGAGACAGTTTCCCTGCTGTCAGCTGCTGTGGGGTTGTAGGAGGAGAACAACCCCATGGGCAGAGGGGTCATGCTCTGGTGCTGTGGGGATGCAACATCTGCAGCTCAGTCAGGTGCAGCAGCTGAAGGAGAGGACAGCCCTTGTAGAGCAGGCAGAAAGATGCCAGTCTGACCTCTGCTGTGCACAGCCAAAATGCATAAGCATCCAAAGCTTACAGCTTGGCCACATTAAGGGGAAATTTCTGTGCCCACATTTAACAACGTGTTCCTCAAACCAGCAGCATTGTCTTGGCCATCCTGGATGGCCAAGGCTTCCTCTAAAACATAGAGGTAAATAAAGCTGTAAAAGTATGTGGAGTGGAAGAGCTTCTCATTCATTGCACTGCTTATTTAAGGACTCTTCAATATAAAAGAAATTACTAGGAAAGTGACTATTAAGACAACAACAAAGACCAGAATGCTTCAACCTCTGGTTCATTAAAGGCACCACTCAGAAATAGACTTGAAGAGGGTCAACCTGAACTTGTAACTGATAAGAAAGAAGAAACAAGACTAACATTAATATTATCAGATATTAAAGCGGGCTTGTGGTATGTTGTAAAACTTTTTATAGGGTGTTCAGAGGAAAGGCCAACAGTGGGGAAAGGGAAGGCTCAGGGTGGACTGGGAAGAAAAAAGCACAGGAAAATGGAGAGGAAGAAGATAAAGGGACCAGTTGCCTATCTTCTTATTAAATACTTTTACCAATCTTTTTTTTTTATCCCTTATGTGTGAATGCTGCAAGGTCTACATGCCAGAAGCTGGAAAATAGCTGAACTGAAAGGATTTATAACTCTATGTGTCAGGAACTGGAGAGGAAAGAGTGCATGTGTGTGTGAGAGGTCTAAATGCCAGCAACTGGAAAGACCTAGGTATATTCATTTTTCCCCCATAAATACAATCCTGCGTGCACATGTCATTTGCTAGCAAACTTTAAGCTGGACTAACTGGCGGGTAGGAGGAGACCTGCATCAGGAAAGACTCAAGGTCTGAGCCAGCGGCTGGGAAGGGAGTCCAGAGTCCAGGCATAGATATTAGGCAGGGTTAGAGGCCATCCTAATACTTGAGGAGTCTGTGATTTTGGGTGTACATACAAGAACACAGCTAACAGAGGCAGCCAAGGGATGCAGCAGTTGTGCAGCAGCCTCTGGGTTCTGCTTTGGGAGCCTCTGGACCTCCTGGGAATATGCTCCAAAATCCTTGGGAAACACCTGGGAACCCTCTGAGAAACTTGAGGGTGCCTGTTGCTGTCAGGCAAGGATGAGGTAAGGTGAGCTACAAGGGTGTGAGCCCAAGGAAGCTCTAGTAGCTTCTATCAGACATAATCAGCTGCCCTTGACCCAGGGTGCCTGGGGCCTTTGTTGCAGCTGCCCCCAATGAGGAAAGATCAAGCACCCTTCAGCTAGTGCTGAGGAGGGGCCTAGAATAAAAGTGGGGCCCAGAGCACAGCTCTCAGAGGCAGCAGTTTGTGCAGAAGTGTGTGAAGAAGGGGGCCTCAGTTGAAATTGTGCCACTGTAACGTTCTCAGACATGGTGGTGATGTGCCACAAAACAATTTCTCCAGCAGATGTTGGAACAGCTGTCCCTGCTAAGGCAGAGACTTCAGGTGTCAGATGCAGCCATCCAAGTCCCAGGCTGGAGGGAGTGCCTGGGGCCTCTTGCCGAAGCCAAGAGAGGAGCAACTCTGTCCTGCAGGAGGTGTGCCATCATGGAGGAGATGTGCTGCCAGGTGGAGGAGTTATGGAAAGAAGTGAGCAGGCTGTGCAACAGTGAAGAAGACTGTCTTGGTTTGAGGTAAAACAGAACCAATTTTACTTTTCAGTAATTTTACTTTTCAGTAAAGCCTCTTCTAACTCCCTGAAATTAACAGCATATTTTTCAGATGGTATCCGCTTCTAGTGGATAAGGTCTGATGTTAATAATGAATGCCAAGGAATGGTATGCAGAGAGGCTCCTGCTCATACTTACTGCTGTAACAACCAAGGTCAGCTAACCCTGTTATCCTCTGAGTTGGAGGGTTGGAAGCAGAAAAACATAGAAGGGTTGCACCTGTGGACAGGAGCAGGCAGGACCCAAAACTGACCAATAGGATATTCCATCCCATCTGCCTCATGCTCGGTACAAAATCTGAGGGGTCAAATGGGTCAGTCTCTTCCTTCAGTGATCAATGTCTGAGGAGGACTCTGTGTGTTTGCCTGCCTTTGTTCCTGATCCCTGCACTCCTAAACCCAGATGCAGAATCCATTTCCTATCCATCGCTGAGTCAAGTCTGTGACTTTCCTAGTGCCTGCCAGTGACGTGATAGTCATCGTGGGACCTCGATACAGGTTGTATATATTGTATATATTTCATTATTGTCTTATTATATTTTCTTTCTGTAATTACTTTATATTTCATTAAAGTACTTCAGTTTCTTTTCAACTCCTAAGTCTCTCTCTCTCATTCTTCTCTCACTTGAGAGAGAAGTTAGAGAACATCTGTCATTCATTTTAGTGGCCAGTCCAGCCCAAACTACGACAAAGATGAAAGGGAGATAGACAGGATCTTCTCTGAGACTCAACAGCTTGAAAAACCTGAGCCCTGATCTGCAATAGAGATGCAGACAGTACCCACTATTAAGGTAAGCAAAACCTCTGGAGAAGGAGAAGGATGGATGGTGGTGACTTCTGGCACCAAGAATAAGGCTCCTGTCCCACCTGAGAGCTTACAGCTGTAAACTAGATTCACCACCCTCGAAGCTGAAGGGGAGCCAGATGTATCTATAAGAAAAGAACCTGCTTCACTTAACCCTAAACCATGCTGGACTGCCAGGAAGAAATGGTGAGTCATTGTAATGGGTGATTCCCTGCTGCAGTGGACAGAGGCACCCATCTGTTGATCTCGACCATCTTGAGAGGTTGCTGCCTGATGGGGGCCAGGATCTGGGATGTAGTGGAGGGCTATTTATGTGAGTTTTGGTAGTGTTATACATGGATGTTGCTAAGGGCAGTGCTTGTCAGTGGCAGTCAGTGTACCCAGCCATAGCGCACTCTGTGTGTGTGGTGTCTGGGGTACACCCTCAGCTTTGGGGCTGGCTGAACCTGCAAACAGGAACAGCAGCAGCCACCTGCATGAGAGTGAGACAGAGAGATCCCTAGGGTCTCAGAGTGCACCCAGCTGAACTTCAGCACCCAGGAAGGAGGAATCCAGAAGTCTGCCACATCTGTCTGGTCCAGTAACATCCTTAACAAAAAATTTTCCAAAAAAACCCCACCTCATTTGTGTGACTTTCATTTCTTTACAGTAGGAAAAGGAAAAAAAAAAAAAAAAACAAACCTCTAATAATATTTAGTCTTTGGCAAAACACCAGAATGACATAATTCAGGTTAAACTGTTAAAATTAAACAAAGTTATGCAGAGTGAAAAGAAGACCATATGAGCCAGCCTTATTTTTCCTGTTCATAATGTCATTCATTGTCTCAGAATGCAAAATGTATTCATTGTCCTTCTGATTCAACAAAGACTATGTACATTCTGTTACACCTGTTGCAGTAACACAGCAGTAAGACACAAAGTGAATGATGATTTGAAGATTTCAGACCCTCACACAGGGTCACAGTAAAAACAGACCTCAGATAACTTTGCCTTCAATAAACAATTCCCAGTACTTGAGAAGCAACTGAACCATCTCATGAAGGTTTTTTTTTCTTTTTTTTATGAAGGCTGTAACTGCAGATTTCCAGAACATGAAATTAATGCTTCTGCTAAAGTTTAGGGAGCTCCAATTACTGTTTGTTATGTTGACAAGGCAAATTATTTCTGAGAGAAAAAAAACTAGGCTCTTTCTATTTCTGGAGGCAATAATAAATTGATATGTGGTGGCTTCTGTCTGGTGTTCATTGTCTTTTTTTATCAAGTGGGTGGCAGGTAGATTGATAATTTGGTCCAAGCAAGAAGCAGAAAAACAAGCAACATCACCCCATCCAGTGAACAAAACAAATAGATAGGGAGAAAAGGCAGATGAGAGAGGAAGCAAGAGCAGGCTTTACAGGATTATGGCTGTAAGAATTTAAAAACACTTTTGAAAAAAAAAAGAAACTAAGACTGACTTTCAGGTTGTGGAGCAGCTCCATGTGTACTATGCTATGAAGCACATCTCTTCCACACAGCTTTCATTACTGGCACTAGTTTTATGTTAAGCGAATACCTCCCTCTCACCGTAAACTTTTGCGCATGCCTTGCATTTATCAGATTTAATTCATTTCTTCCAAACAAGAAGTGTTATCTTCTAATCTTCTCTGCTAGCAGAGAAATACCAGGAAGTCTGACCCTCTTTTGGATTCCTTGCTTTGCCTGCCTGCTGGGCCCTACTGTTGACAAGCTGACTTAAATTACATTTTCTTTGGTTGGGAAAGTAACGTGTTGCTTATATCAGGGCTGTGACTGAAGCCCAGCACATCAGAGAAGCACAGCAGCGCTGTGAAACAATCATAGATAAAACCAGGACATATTTGTAAACAGGTTGTGTGAGTCTCTTGGTTTTCATTCACCTGTAGAGAGAGAATGAATGCCTTATAAATAAAGCCAAAGGGGAAGATGCTAAACATCCTGTCTTGCTTCATAAATATATGCATCCAAAAATGAATTTACTTGCATTTTTTGTGTTTAGTTCTATATTATTACATCAAAATCCCTTTCTACTATAGTCTGGAGGGCAAATGAAGAGATACTGGTAAAAATGAGAGCTGCCTCTAAAGCAAAATATATTTTTTCAGCAGTAAGGTCCATGATGAGCTTTCAGCATATGTATATCTTTGCCAGAGAAATTTTGCTGGTTTTTTTCAAGTGAAATGGAAAGGTATTATGTCCTCCTACCCATATGTCCCATGCTCAGTTTGCACATCTCAGACCTTCAGGAAAGCAAGGCTGTCTCAGCTGAGAGAGATCTCCCTGAACTGCTTTCTGGCCCTTAATGCGTAGTATATAAGGACCCTGCTCCAAAATACCCACCAGGGAACCTGAAACTCAGTCCTGACTATGTTCCCTGCGTGGTTCGTGAACTGATGTGATGTGGTAAATACAGACCAGATTGTTCTGTCCCACGGTGCAGCTCCCAAGAAGAGGATGTAGGTGAAATATCTGTAAGTTCCTTCATTTGCCTGGAATTCGTCACATTCAGCGTGGTCTGAGATCACAGAGATTTCCAGGGCCATTTCTGCCTTCCTCTGTCCCGGTGCCCCACCAATCTCCTCCTTGGCAGTATGGGTGAGATCATTCTCTCCCATTTCCATCTCACAGCCAGGTGTCAGTTAGGCTCCCATTAAGACACACCAGTACAGAGTAATTAATTAGAGTTATTTTAGTCACTTGTCGCAGAAGGAGATGAACTGCCGTAGGAGGTATGTATCAAGGATGCCTAGGTGACTAACTCAAATGAAAGACTGAGCTTTCAGATGGTTGCAGTTAGGGGAGGTGACTCCCACTACAGGAGGTGATTCTACAGAGTCCTGCCTTGCCTCAGAAGCCATCTGAGAAAAGGAATCCTCTGGAGAAGGGGAATAACAAATAAGCAAACAAAAACATTTTTCAGTAGGCTGTTAAAAGCCAAAACTGTAACAATATGAACGCTTTTTGTCATTACTCTGCTATGGCTTCTCTGTTATGTTCTTCCTCTCCCCTGTTCCCCAGCCCTTCCCACACACCTCCTGCATCTTTCCTGGGATAGGCAGAGGGGAATTCACTGCTGCATAATCCTTCTTGTTATTCCTTCTAGTCAGGATAGGAAAGGGAGAGGATCTCACCTTAGTGTTTGTTTGCACTGAATTTTGTACTGGTTTTGTTAAGGGCTAACGACACTGGCTGCAGCAGCCCCATTTTCCATTATCTTCCTCTTGATCGGTTTTGGGAGGGTTTCTGTCTGGTCAGATCAAAACATCTTGGTCTTCCCTTATGCACATGTTCCTCACACTGTTTTCTGATATGTGAAGTTCTTGCTTCTGTCATCTCTTGCTTCTGTCATCTAGTGATAAGGAAGGAACACAAAGGTTACCCTAAAATAATTTTAAAAGTATCTCTGTAATAAACTTCATATAATCACTTTGAGTCCTAAAGGAAGATTGTTTTTGTCTATTCCTTTTAGTGATGTATAAAAAATGTGAATGTAGCAGAGGGTTCATCATCTTTCCACAAAATAAATGATCATAATGCCCTCTTAATAAATGCATATTGCATTGTATTACAGCAGAACCTCTTCTGAGATAACATGTTATGTGGATATGAAAAAACCTATTGTGATTTTAGTTTCAGAGATTTAAATGCCAGCCTTTAGGAAAAATGTTTTTTTAAAAGTTGAAAAAAGGCAACAGACCATTAAATGAAGTGACCTCAAATGAAGTTCTTTCTAGAAAGGAAAAAAAATATGTTTTAAATGTTAAAATAAAAGAAAAAGAATTGATTGAATTTAAAAGTTGGATTTTTTAAAATTCTCAAATAAAGTTATATATTATTTTCTACCATACAGGCTCATAGCTTGTTTGTCATTTTCATAACAATGGAGTGGAAAGCAAATATTTCTCTCCTAAAATTATTAGTTTGATGCAAGTAGATTTCCAGCAAAGTGAAAAAGGTTAGTGAGGATTAGAAGACATTGGCTGTACTCAGATATTCCACATTAGACCAAACCTAGACATTTACGATGCCCTCTGATCCAGAGGTAAAAATTAACTGTATTAAAAATACTGTGCTCCTGGGTTAATGCTTATCTCATGGTCTGTGGAGGGTAGTAAATGGGTCTATTTTCAAGATAAAAAATAGAGTTGGAATTGAGATTAGGTTTGCCTCTCAGGAGGCATGCTTCCTTTCAGCGGTGAATAGACAAGCAATAACTACTTCGTCACTGGTTATTTAAATCCATAAGGCCGGCTTTGCCAGACTTGTCCCTTAATATTTGTGTGTGACATAGGAGGAAAGGTATTTTAGTAAATAAACAGGCAAGTCCACCTGCACGCAACACTGCACTTCACAGAACTTCTCAGTGCTAAACATCTCTCAGAACTTCATGTTTGAAAATGAGCTAGAAGCTTTACGAATGGAAATCTCTCAGCACTTCCACGCACGTTTGCTGTGATAACCAGTGACGGTAGACAGGAGGCTGAGACGCCTTTTCCAGTGTCCCTGTCTGCCTGACAGCAAGTCTGTTACAGCATATGAGCCACTGAAAGCAGAAAGCTGAGGGGATGTTACGTGCATTCCCAGTCACCAGAAGTCAGTTAGGAGCTTCAGGACAGCAGTCTGGGTAAACTCAGAGCAAGTGAAAGAGAAATTGGGATGGTTAAGGCACTAACTGACAAAAGGGGAAACAAATGTGCAAGAACACTGTTTAGAGCAAGTGTTCTGCAGCGATTGTAGCAGTTTGCGTTTTGCAGTTTGCTTTCATAGGACAGACTTTCTCTCCTTTCTTCAAAATCAGGCAGAAATTTTTGAAATCTCAGTAATTTGCAAAGCAGAACAGTTCCTAGTCCAGTTCTGTGTAGGGTGTTGTGTTGCAAAATGCAACACGCACATTTATTTTTATATTTTGGAGTTATTGTCTCTCCATTGCAGATATTAAGCCAGGCTATTAGTTCCCAATATATACCTATATACAACGCAAAGCATAATTGCTGTCTCGATGCCTTACAGTCACAGGGAATGCTCCGTCCCGAAGATGCGGGTATATGCATCTCCTCTCTCACTCACACAACTAGAGAAAGATACATGGTATTTCAGATCCAATTTTGTAACTCTATTCTATTTTGTTGGTTAGTTTCACTGATACAACAACTGAAGATGTAAAATTAGCAAGATCAATGAAGATATTAGTAGGTGTCGAAAGGGGTTGTGCATGATGCATGTCCTTTCTCTCAGGAATCCAGGATAAATAGCAAAGCCGACACCTCAGGCCCTCTCAGAAAAATATGTCTATTTCTGTAGTATTATTAACAGTAGATAGAAGTCCCGAGACCTAATGACTGCCAGTTTTGAATGTGGACAGTGCAGGCAAGTGGTTTTGTGAAGATTTCCTCAACAGTCAATGGAGACTAAAAACACCCCAGTAAAGTATTCAGCTGACCTATTGTATACAACTCTTTCAAGGATGTGATGAATCCTCATACGTCTGTGTTCAACTCTTCACTACCATTTCTGGGAGCTTAGACAACTTACTTAGACTAGAAGTTTAACTTTTTAATGGTTGCAGTTAGGTGATTTGAATCCCATCCAAAATGAGTACCGTAGTACTATTGAATTCAAGGAGAACGCTCACATCAGCATTTGCCTGCTGATTCTTCTACCAGATGCAGAATCAGAACTTGCTTTACGATACAGCATGCTGTAGCATGTTTGAGAGTACTTACAATTAGATGCCCCATACGAAGCCAACAA
>VYXH01011488.1:76043-105233 GCA_013397275.1 Burhinus bistriatus | reverse complement strand
AAAAAAAAAAAAAGATATATTAATACGTTTATAAGGTTGGCCAAAATCCAAGACTGGCAGATTAAGAGGAAGAGCACTGAAGTGTTAAAATATATGAGCTCAGAATGGCAGTTATAAGTCTTCTTCCAGATGTACACATATATACGCCCACTTCACATTTGTCAAGAAGGACTTTGTAAGAGAAAAGCCTGTGTATTTCTCTGGGTCTCAGAGNCTGGTCACACTACTTTTGATGCAGCCCAGGATACAGTTGGCCTTCTGGGCTGCAAGTGTGCATTGCTGACTCCTGTTGAGCTTGTCATCCATCAACATCCCCTAGTCCCTCTCCTCAGGGCTGCTCAATCCATTTTCTGCCCAGCATGTATTTATGCATGGGACTGCCCCGATGCATGTGCAGGACCTGTCACTCAGCCTTGCTGAATTTCATGAGGTTTGCGTAGGCCCACCTCTCAAGCCTGTCCAGGTCCCTCTGGATGGCATCCCTTCCCTCCAGTGTGTCAACTGCTCTACACAGCTTAGTGTCATCAGCAAACTTGCTGAGAGTGCACTCAATCACACTGTTCATGTTGCCAACAGAGATGTTAAACAGCACTAGTCCCAGTACTAACCCTGTGGAATACCACTTGTCACTGGTCACCAGCTGGACATACAGCCATTGACTGCAAGTCTTTGAGTGCAACTGTCCAGCCAATTCTTTATCCACCAAGTAGTCCCTCCATCAAATCCATGTCTCTGCAATTTAGAGACAAGGATGTTGCATGGGACACTGTCAAATGCCTTGCACATGTCCAGGTAGATGACATCAGTAAAAAGTGTTTATGTATATATACATATTGAGATAGATATGTATATATATGCACATCTTCGTGGTTATAGTTGAATATCCGTAGATATACTCATCGTATATATACACATACAGACCCATATTCCTTTAAGTGCAGAAAATAGGCTTGACACCTACATCAAACGGGAGTATTTCTCAATATGCACAACCTTAGCTAGTAATTTTGATAAGATGTTAAGTCCAACGGGATGGGAACAGAAAAGAAGGGCTATGTAGCTGTGATCCATTGCCCTGTATCGTCTCTGTAGTGACAGAATAGAAGCGTATCACAGCTTGTAAAAAAACTTAAAATGCACAGAGAGTATTTGAAGAAAACATCAGCGAAGTCTTTCTTTTCAAATGTTACTACTTACAGAAAGTCACCAGTATGATAAGAATTTAAAATCCTATTAGGCAATTGAGATTTTTTTTTTCTGTAATTTGACATGAAAGTCTTTTTGTTAGTGACTTTCATATTGTATTAGCTATAAAGAGGGAATGAAGGAGTAGGCTCTGGCTGCTAGCCAAGTCTGAGATGCAGTCCTACCACAATAAATTCCAGGGTGAATGGCAGAAGCATGCAAATGAGCTAAGAACTCGGATGAGCAAACATAGCACAGACAAGATGACAGGAAAGTGCAACGTTAACCTCCTATTTCCACTATGACAAAATTGCTTGAAATTTGGGGGGCAGAGCACTGGCTTAGAGCAAGATTTTACCCTTTAGTCTCATATGTGGACTCAAATGCTTCTTTAGAAGGTTGGACAATGTCTGTTCCACCTTACTAGGGATCATTCTTACATAAATCCTCTTCTTTTCCGAATTCATGAGTATAATTTCATCTTTCTACTGTAATTTGCTTCAGGCAGCTTACTGTCTAATATTTCTGTTTTCTTAGAAATCTCAAATATTTAGCAGAATAGTGTATCTCAACACCTCTCAATCCCTCTTTGTGTGTACAGAAAGGGAATAAAATTTGTGCATTGTCTAAATTAGGTTTCAGAATGAGGTATCTTCTTTTTAAGGAGTAAATGGAGGGAGAGAATCAAAAGATTATGATTCAGTTAGTACACCTATCTAGAGAAAGACCTAACTAGAAAAGAAAATCTATATCTAATTAAATCAAAAATTGCAGGGCAAATTACACATGAAGAAAAAAAGAAATGATGAATGTGTATATTTACACACCCAATGCTTAATGAAAACATCTGGTCGTGGGGGTGTGTGTGTGGGTGTGTCTGTTTTCCTGGGTTTTTTTTGGTGTGTGGATTACAGCAGTTATAAAGGCTCTTCCTCCTACAGCTTACAACAGAAATTCAAAGTTTAAATGGCATAATGAACAGATTTATGCAATTCAATTGCGATGTCACTAAACCTTAACATAAAATTATACTGCTGAAAGTAAAAAGAGCTCAGAGGAGACAGCAGCCAGCATTTATCCGGTAATCAAGGTACAGTACTGAGAATGCTATGAATGCATGATACAGGCCAACTATTGCAAAAACATTTCCTTTTCTTTGTCTGCTTTCAAAAATAACAGATTTAAAATAGCACTGTATAGTGAAGAAATGAAAGAAGTGTGCACACATAACAAAATTTTCTAAATTTTGTTTTTTAATGGGTGTGAAGTTATTTTCTAGTTGACTATAAAATGGACTTGGGATATAAATTTGGCATCCTGTCTAAATCAAATTTTAGCACTGTATTTGAGTGTTTGTTACCAATGTCTGAAAGTACTATCTGGATGAAGTTGACTGGCATCCTATTCATGGCTTTCCCAGTAATTAACCTGGTGAACTGCAAATTGTTTTCAAGTGCCTCAGTGTCCCCATTTCTAAAATGAGGATAATGGTTCTCATGAAGCTATATGACTGAAAAGCAGGACTGAAAACCTAGATACAGTAATAAGAGCTTTGAGTGAAAGAGACTATTAGAAACGAGAAAGAAGAAAAAAGTCTTTGCAATTATGTTACCAGGAAAAATCACTACTAGATTTTGGCTAAATTCTGGTTAGTCACTGGGCTTTTTAATTTAACACCTTCAAAACCAGAACATTTATCTTAAATAATGTTAATTGACAGCTACCTGGTCTAAAATGGTGATTATAGTAATTTTTAACATAGAAATGCATATATATTTATAAATACGTATATGATAGGGGGTAGCAAAAATTAGCTATGAAATATAACACTAAATAGAAGCGTGGGGAATGAGGGAAAATACATGCAGGAGAGAGCTCATGCCTCACAGTAAAACTGAACTTTTTTCAAAGCATTTTAACATAT
Organism: Burhinus bistriatus; assembly: GCA_013397275.1. Classification (NCBI taxonomy): domain Eukaryota; kingdom Metazoa; phylum Chordata; class Aves; order Charadriiformes; family Burhinidae; genus Burhinus; species Burhinus bistriatus. The sequence continues at coordinate 102,124 of VYXH01011488.1, read as the reverse complement.
ATATTATTTTCCAAGATACAGAACTTCAAAGTCTTTGGTAAAAAGGTAGATAAATAGATTATTTTCATGCTGCTGAAGTGACTCATCATTTCAACAGCACTTGCAATGTTTTATGGATTTCCACCTCAAATTACTTGAGTTCTGTCTTATAAAAGATATGTTCCTTTTATCTATATTATTTTTATCTTTTTAGTGAACAGAAAAAAACCTACTTTATAATCACCTACAGTACATTGTTTGATGTCATCACTAGACCACTCAACAAATGTAGAGAGGTATGATTACTGCAGCATATGAAAGACTAATGATAGTCACTACAATGATTTTTACTTATCTGAAAGAAAATAAAACATAAAAAGTCAAATAATTTTTTTTTAAAAATGAGTTTCTTACAATCTTGGAACAAAATTGGAGGCTCCAGATTTTGTTGGTTGGTTTGTTATTGTTACATGGCAGCTATACCAACTGATTTTACAGCCTTTTCTATTTGAAAGCCACCTGGCAACTACACTCTTTTTCTCTGTACCAGAACTCACTGTTTAGTGCTGTGAATAGCACACAACACTTACCACATCTTGAGACGCACTTTTCATTAGCTAGAAAAGTTAACTGGCAGTTAATGTAAAAGATAATACAGCTCTGAGGCTTGAACCTGACAGACCCACAGATTCAATTGGAAATTAAACACCTGTCTTAGCATCAGTGGGATATAGGTACCAGAATACCCTTGAGGATCTGGCTTTGGCATTTTAGGGGACTACTTTCTTGTTTAGGACATGTGATCCCACATGCCATTAAGTTTTAGGAAGTAATAAATTAGGAGAACAATCACAACTTTAGTTTTCCTTATTGTTTGGGATATTTTGGTGTGTCTATTTAGATGATGTTGCCATTTATTGCATGGTATCATTGCCTCTATAAACACTATTTTAATAACCCAGAATGTTTTTGATAAAAGTATTTAAAATATATCTCCAGATAGCTGGTATCTTTCCAATATATTATAAGCCTTCCAAGAGATAGCAAGTGTGAGTGCTAGCAGAAGCTTTCAAACACACTATAAAAGATCCAAGTAATGACAGTTCTTTCAAAACATAATTTTTCATTAAAATCCTCTGTATAGTTTGTGGAGAATATTACATTTAGAACCACACTCCCCACTTCAAAAAACATGCATCATCATGCTGTGGGAGAATACAACAAAAAGGATATTTCCATAAAAATCAAAACAAACAAATAATCCCCCCCAACACACTGATAAAAAATCCTCTTCTACTTTGCAAACCTTTATCAAGGGAAGATATTCACATGGTTATTATCATTTCCTTCTAGAAATATGGATAAAATCTTTTCAGAAATTTTCTTCACATTGTTATTCTTCCAAGCACAATAAAGGAAAAAAACCTTCAATTACTTACTATTCACAACATTAGCAAAATTGATATTTATAGCAAATGCATGGGCACAGTCTAGATCTGAATATGACATCTTGTCACAGTATACCACTTGCATCAAAAATGCTTTTATTGACAGTTTCACTTGCTTTCCGAGTTCATCTTTTTTCTTTATAATCTCGGAAAAATCCCCACTGAAAAAAGAGCAGTATAAAACCTTCTGAAAAATTAGTAAAACGCTCTGAGATGATCCACCTGCTTTAAAGCTGAAGATATATTAATGTTTCTGTAATCAGCTTTCTGAGGGAAAACTTCAAAGCTTCCGAGCTACCTGCAAAACAGCACTGCCTGTAGCATTGGGGTGAGGAGAAGGGGAAAGAATTGACAGGAAGAAGGACAGATGGTAGGTGGGAAAAGGAATTACAGGCTTTATCTCCCGCATGGTTAAACTTAGCAGTATTTACTATTTAAAAAAAAAAAAAAGACAAATAAATGAATGCTGCTGGTTTTTTTATCACTGTTCACAACTAATAAGGACAATACGCTCTGAGCTGTTTCTGGATCTTTGTGAAAAGGGCACACGAGAAAGAAATGTCTTCCACCACCCACTCAACTTGCAGTCTCCATTTCAGCACAGCTGCAGTCCCCCTGCTCTACGGAAAGAAGAGTTTTATCCCAGAGAGCACTCTCCCCTATCCTCTCAGAGAAAAAGTCACAATTTATCTCCCTTCCATATAATATCTACTGCACCTTGGCGTAATGACTGTACTGTCTTGGAGGGTGGAGAAGTGAAAGGGAGCATCGCCCAAGGGGGAGGAGAGGCAGAGCTCCCTGGAAGGAAGGATGCTTTGCTTTGCATCTGGCTGGGGCCTCTGCCTTAAGCACACATTTCCCCCCTGTGAGTGAGATGAGTTGGCGGTGAGGCAGACTTTGTTCCAAAGATTTACCACTAAAATAACAATCATCAAATAAGAGCACAGCTTTGAACAACATGTGCTCAAAAGCATCTTTGTATATTTTGTGTTTTTGCAGCTGGTGTTTACACAAAGAAGCACAGAGAATAATAGGAATACCCTTTGGTGACTTGTCTATTACCATGTATTCCTGGAGTGGGCACTCTTCATTAACACAGCCCGAGTGGTTTAAAAAAATGGCAGTATATGCACCTTTTAATTTATACTTATTTTTAACCTAGATGTCTTTTTCTTCCTCTCCTGGTGCAATAAGGCCAATGTTTTGGGTGGGGTGAAGCTTTCTGAGCCAGTTCCTCAGCTGGCCTAGTTAAAGCCCATTTACATGAAGTCAATGGTGCTAAGCCAATTTGCACCAGCTGTGAAGCTAGGCCTCCATGTATTTGTATTCATAGGAATGAATGCCTGATGCAGTTTTGATTGGTGATTGAATACTGCCAGGTTCTAAAACACTGGGTTCTCATTAATCACAGAGATGATTATTACTCTAGGCTTGATTCAGGCTCTCTTAAATTGTTTCTAAATTGTAATTTGGTACTTAAATATGTCTCTGTATAGATAAGTGCAGTCTAATACACTTATTTTCCCCAGCACGCTGAAGTGGCTGGGAATGTCCAGCTATGGTCATAGCTACTGTGTTCTGTATCATGTTTAGGCAGCATGGTGCCCTACCTTGCAATAAGGTTGCACAATCTTACAGCATAGCTTCTGAACCACATCTACTTTGTGCAGGTCAAGCATGCAGTGAGGACAGGATAAAGAAGCATCTATTTACATTTGGTCTTAAGTATTTCAGGCAAGGTTTCAAGAAGCCCATTTACAAACATCTCCTAGTCCATGGATGCACCTAAAACTCTCATGCTCTTGGCAATGAACCATAGGTACCTACCTTATCCTTCAGTTCCCTTCTGATTTAGGGCATGTAACCTCTCCCCAGGGGGGTCCATCAGTAGGATGCTCCCACACAATGCCTAGGTCCCTCAGGAAATACCAAGCTCCCTGAAAAGCTCCCTAAGCCATATTCCTTAGAAGATGTGAAGCATACTCAGGAGCTTGCTGGTTTGGGCCTTCCTGTAGTAAAGTTATGACCCCTGACTTTTGGTGCTCCTGTCTGCCTGTTGGGTCTTGGAGCTGCTCTGTTAACGAGGTTACAAACAAGACCAGTATGAGCTTGTGCTCGGCCCATCCTATTTAAACTAAGTTCATAGACAACCAGGAGTGCAAAAGATTAAGTGGTAGGCAGAAATGAAGTAATATACAGGCTGTCTGATTTGATTTTCTTTTGTAGTTGTTAATGCAGATATCATTACAATCATGAGATCAACCTTGAAGAACTGATCAAATGTGCAACAGCCCATTCAACAAAATTGAATGCAACATCCTTGGGTCTGAGAGAAGACTGGTCACTGCCTCCTTCTTCCTATTTCTTAACGACACTGAGAACTTTTACAATATTTGGTTTATAAACCTCTTCCGTCTGGAATGAAGCAGAGCCTGATATTTTCATGCTCTAAAAGCTACCCTGTGTCAGTGGTGCTGTATTCAACCTGTGAATTTAACAAAATTATTGAGGCACTGGATGTTAGAAACTTTGTGCCGTTCCACATAATGTTCAACAACCCTTGGCATTTTTCACTACTAACCTGTGGTGATGTTGTCTAGTAGCTGCATGTTAAGCTGGGGCAGGGCAGGGGAAGACGTGTAAGCACTGGATAAAGAGCTCTGAAGTTGTACTTGGTGATTCCAAGAACGAAAATATGCATTTCTCTGTTTGTGAGAATACTTATTTCATCCATTCAGTTTAAAACACAAGGAAGGAGAAAATAGGATATAAGCTTTAAGAATTCTGCAGAGTTTTGTTTGACTTCCAAGAAGAATACAGAAAAGAAATATAAGGATTAAGGGAAAAATATAAATGAGAATGAATATATAAAGCCAGCTTTGAGGCTGCAAGGCTGTACCAGAATTATCAGGTATGCTTGCAAAGGAAGTATTAGCATATGCATTGCAAAGCAGTGGAAGCGTAATTGTGATGACAGTTATGAGCCCATAAGAAATATACAGAGAAAGATAGGACTTAGGGGGGAAATTCAATTTTAGCACAGAACAGCCTGGTTCCATCTCTAATACTGAGTATTTTTTTAGCTAGTGCATTTGGATTATGGCTTTCCTGATTCTTCAGTCTGCCTCCAGCCTCTGCAAAAATTATAATGGCTGTGGGGCTGATATAGCTTGCACCAGCTGGCAGTAGGCTGCTGAAGAATCTGTCAGAGTAAGCACAGCCAGGGCACGTTGTGTCCAGACCGCTCCTGCCCTGTCTCTGACGTGCTTCTGAGATGCCTTCAAGGCAGGCAGGGAAAAGGGTTGTTGGGAGAGCAATGTGATGTGCTGCTGCCGCTGTGCCTCACGCAGAGGGACATCACCTAAGTAGGAATCTGTACATTCTTGCTTACACCTCTTAAAGGCAGTAGAACCGGCGTGCTGAAGGGACTTGGTCACTGGCATTGCAAAGCCTGGAGGCAAATGTGAAGATATTTCAAGCAGAAAGGCAGGCACCTCTGTGAAAACAGGTAGAAAGCTAAACCCAGGACATACTGGTGAAGAAGAAAGGCAGGGACACAGAAAAAAAAGGTCTGGTATTCACTGTAATCTTGTTAGATACCTAGGTTTAGCCCCAAGAGGCTGAAAAATGTGTTTTCCTTCCCTAGCCAAGCTGGTTTAGCTCCAGACTCCTGTGTAAAATGTGTCTACAGCAGGAGCACTGTCCTGCTTGGACATCATCTCAGGCATACCCCAAAAGTGGAGGCCCCAGGCAGAAAGGCAGAATATAGTGCCAGCTAACAGCCCTGGGGAAGACATAGGTAGCAAGACGCTCATGTCTTCCACAGTGGAAAACAGAAGAGCAAAACTTGAGGTGCCTCTTCCGACTAAACCACCCAAACAACTCACCAGTGTGTTTTGTGGATCGTTTGGTCAGCTAGGTACTATCAGTCAGTGGTGAGACTTCAAAGCCTAATTCTCTTTCTATGTCTAGACTAGACATTACCTTAGGATATGAATTGTGAAAAACTGGCAGCAAGGTGGAAGGATGAAATAGGATAGTGTAATCTCCCTCTCTACCCCCTACCTTTATCTCCTTGTATTTCTTCTTTATTTGCATTTTAACCTAGTGGTTGCTCTTGTTCCCTCCTGGTTCTCCCCCTCCCCCTGTCTGCGCTTTTCCTTACCCCAGTTGCTCTGCTCCATATGCACAACTTAGCTGGAAGCAAAACTAATAAGATTTTCAATCTACAAAGCACAGATGGCACTTTCCGTGCTTCAGAGACTGTCAATCTTGTTCGTCTCACTTCCTGGTCATTAGCAGAGGGAAGGGAGAAATGGGAGGTGCAGCAAGTCTCCTGCTAGGCTAGGAGAGGAAAATGCCCCCTATCAGCATTGCTCGGCAGTGAAGGTAGATGAGGAATAGGGAGAAGAACAGAGAAGCAAGACTCAGTGCACAACGGAGGAGTCTGGTCTAGTAACGATGCTGAAAAGAAAATACAAAACAGTATAAAAAGGGAATGTGCTAAAAAGAGAATAAAGTATATTTTAAGGAAATAAATAGGGTAAATAAAGAGGATATGAAGAACGTTTGAAGAAGCAAGAATCATGTGTTGGGAGGTGGAAGAGGTGCAGAGCCTTATGGTAAGAACAAGAACTGTACAGTAATGTCAGCTAATTGTGTTGGTGGGTGTGACATGGTGGTGGGCTGGAGTTCTAGTGCTGGAGCTATGAATGGGAAGGCACAAAGCTGGCGTGAAAGGAATGAAGACATGGCCAAAAAGAACTAATTTCAGGAAGGAAACTTATTGTGCCTTTTCCTCTAGTTTTGGGTTTTTTTTAAAAAATGTTGTTCTTTGCCTCTGTAAAGTGTGTATATAACTGTCAAATTTTTCCTAATAGTTTTGGGTCTCCTAACAAGTTGTAAGCAGCTTTAAAAGATAGGCAAAGGCGTCAAATAATATTTTTCTAGAGATTTGAAAAAAAAAAAAAAAAAAAAGAAATAGGAGTAACCTTATGTGCTGGGCTAAAGTGAACCCCAGCATAGGGTAAATGTAGATGAGACTGAGAGCTACTCCTACTTCTTCTTCCAGTCAGCAGAGCTGACCTGTTGCTGAGGGCCCACACTGGGGAAGGAAATGCCTGCAGTCTCACTGGCAGTACTAAGAAACACGCTGAACCAGGCACTGAAGTCTACTCTGACTCTCCTCATGCAACTCTCCTCACCACGCAAAATGTCCATAAAATCAGCCTAAAAACACAGCCAAGGCGTCTCTTTCTTTATGAAATAAAGCAAAGGCCACATGAGGAAGCAAAGTAAAAAAAAAACCCAGAAGGTCTGTTCTCTACATCCCATCAGCAGGCAATGTCCAGCCACTTTCTGGGAAGAAGGGCCTCCGTATGTGTAGAGGTTGCTTTGGAAGACAAATGCCTTACTCACGAATGCCCTATCCCTGTCCTTTCTCTCAGCTTTTATTGCTGAGCATGATGTCATATGTTATGGAACATCTCTTTGGTCAGATTGGGCCAACTGTTCCAGCTGTGTCCCCTCACAACCCCTTGCCCACCCTCAGCCTACTGACCTTTGATGTGGCGGTTGGAGAGAAAGCCTTGATGCCGTGCAGGCACTGCTTGGCGATAGTCAACACATTGGTGTACCAACACCTTTCTAGCTATAAATACAAAAAACGGCACTGTATGGGTTGCTATGAGGAAAGTTAGCTCCACTCCAGCGAGACCCGATATATAAGCCAAACTCTCTAATGATCATAAAGCCCTAGAAATTTTAGTTGGAACTAACCTCTAGAGTCATCTCTTCCAGTCACCCACACAAAACAAGATGAAGTGAGCTGTGGCTTTGTCTAACCAAGTCTTGAAACCTTCCGAGGCAGTAGGTTCCACAACCCCTCTGAACAGCCCAGTCCAGTGCTGTGCTATTTTCCTAGTGTTTTTTTTTTTCCTGGTGTCTGATCCAAACCTCCTGTGCCACAGCTTGTGGTCATTGCCCTTTGTTATACCACCTGTCATTGCTAAGAAAATTTTGGCATGTACCCTCGTGCCAAAATGTCAATTGTCTTAACAAGTGAATATGCTGATTCTGAGTCCACGGTGCTCAATTCCCCCTGCATTAGTGCTCTATAGCTACTGATGGAGGACAGCTTCCTGATGAGTTGGAGATGAAACCCTATGTATTTTCATCTCCTTATTTAGGACTTCTTACCTAACTTCAGCCTTCTACAAACTAGCTGTCAGACCTAAGATCTAGTCTTCCTTTGTAATTACGGAAGAGAAAAACCTTCTCACAATGTGATTAACTACAAGTATCTTACTTTACACCTAAAATTAGGCAGTGTGTCACTTATTGTTAGGGTTAGCTGCATACATAGAATGTGCTACTTCAGTTGAACAAAAACAGGTCTTTGCTGCTAAAGGTGAAATCGGTAAATTCTTTCAAAACTAATTAGGAATGAACTGGCAGACAGAAAGGCAGACATATAAAATGACTACCTCATTTCTTTAGAAAACCAAACTAAAGGAAAATGCAAAATAGCTGTTCTTTCTGCTCAGTACTGAATGTCTTATATCACTTGGCTTATTGAGGAACGCAATAATGCCTTTCTGTAAACTAAATACACAAAATATAACTGTAATGCTTTCTTGCTTTGTAACTTCCACTGACACTGATGTCTTGTATATAAATAGGAAACACGTTACAGTTTCTGTCCATGTCTCTGCTCTATCTATTCAAATCTATACCCCAACATTAAAAAGCATTATATTCCTCCCCTTCTGTGGGTGATTGATACTAAATCTGTACATTTGAAAGTTTTCAAAGAAATATAAGTTAATTCAGCATACATTTAAAAAGTACAACTAGACCTTCACTTGCTTCCTTCTGCATTAAATCAGCCTGTCATAATTTCTAACTCCTCATTGTAATTCAAGATGTGATCACTGAGAAATATCTTCATCTCTTCCTGGAAAAAAAGTCGACTTGAAATAGACAACATCCTTTAGTCTACAGATTTTGTCATTATTATTTTGCTCATTTTTAGTGTTACACATAAATATTGATTTTTGCTTTGCTAAATTCTTCAAAGGAGTATTTGATATTTCCCCCAAAAAATCACAGAATACAAAAGAAATTTCAGAATTGAGATCTGAAAAGAAATGTCTATAAAATGAAGTGAATCTTTATGCAATTGTATTTGTGTACATGAAATATATTCAAGAAATCTAAGAACTTTGTTGGAACCAGGAGATTACAAAACATTCTCAAGCATAAGAAAAAAGAAGATATTTATGGGGTTCAGCAAAGTTTTCTTAAGTCTGTGTTAGAATATATTAGATGTGAGAGATTGGCCGTGTTAGAACAGTTAATAACTCATTGTTCAAACTGAATATCAGATATAATTCAGAGCAGCAATATAAACACGAATTATTCTATCCCAAATTTCTCAGCTCCCTGTGAATGTCTTCTGGATCAATAATTATTTAATTACAAAAAGTTGATTAGTTCCCAAGGGGAAGACAGCAATTATCAGATTTATGTCACCTAATGCTGGGTGACAATAATGTAGAGTATTATATTTGAGCTGTGTTGCGGTCTCCAATCACTGAATAAAAACAGATACTAAGAGGTCATGGCCTTATACATTTGATCTACCATAGATACGGAGGGAGATTTTTATTTTGTTCTAATACATAATGAAAGCAAATATTGAACACTCAAAAAGTTTTGTGACATAGATGTTCTTTTTCCAGGTGAATCATAGAATCATAGAATGATTAGAGTTGGAAGGGACCTTAAGAATCATCTAGTTCCAACCCCCCTGCCATGGGCAGGAACACCTTCCACTAGACCAGGTTGCTCAAAGCCCCATCCAACCTGGCCTTGAACACTTCCAGAGATGGGGCCTCCACAACTTCCCTGGGCAACCTCTTCCAGTGCCTCACCACGCTCAGAGTATAAAACTTCTTCCTAACATCTAGTCTAAGTCTACCCTCTTTCAGTTTGAAGCCATTACCCGTTGTCCTACCACTACACTCCCTGATAATGGGTCCCTCACCACCTTTCCTGTAGGCTCCCTTTCAGATACTGGAAAGCCACTATAAGGTCTCCCCAGAGCCTTCCCTTCTCCGTGCTGAATAACCCCAACTGTCTCAACCTGTCTTCATAAGGGAGGTGCTCCAGCCCTCTGATCATCTTCATGGCCTTCCTCTGGACTCGCTCCAGCAGGTCCATGTCCTTCTTATGTTGGTTGCCCCAGAGCTGGACGCAATACTCCAGGTGGGGTCTCACGAGAGCAGAGTTGAGGGGCAGAATCACCTCCCTTGACCTGCTGACCACACTACTTTTCATACAGCCCAGGATACAGTTGGCCTTCTGGGCTGCAAGTGTGCATCGCTGGCTCATCAACACTCCCAAGTCGCTCTCTGCAGAGCTGCTTTCAATGCATTTTCTGCCCAGCATGTATTTGTGCATGAGATTGCCCTGATTCACGTGCAGGACCTTGTATTTGGCCTTGCTGAACTTCATGAGGTGCACACAGGCCCACTTCTCAAGCCTGTTGAGGTCCCTCTAGATAGCATCCCTTCCCTCCAGCATGTTGACTGCTCCATACAGCTTGGTGTCGTCAGCATACTTCCTGAGGGTGCACTCAATCTCACTGTTCATGTTGCCAGCAAAGATGTTAAATAATACCAGTCCCACTACTGACCCCTGAGGAGCAATGCTTGTCACTGTTTGCCACTTGGACATTGCGTTGTTGACTGCAACTCTTAGAATGCGACCATCTAGCCAATTCCTTATCCACCAACTGGTCCATCTGTCAAATCCAAATCTCTGCAACTTAAAGACAAGGCTATCGTGTGGGATAGTGTCAAATGCCTTGCAGGCAGGTAGATGATATCGGTTGCTCTTCCCTTATCCACTAATGCTGCAACGCCGTTGTAGAAGGCCACCAAATTTGCCAGACGTGATTTGCCCTTGGTGAAGCCATGTTGGCTTTCACCAGTCACTCCTTATTTTCCATGTGCCTTATCATAGTTTCCAGGAGGATCTGCTCCATGATCTTGCCAGGCACAGAGGTGAGACTGACTGGCCTGTAGTTCCCTGGGTCTTCCTTTTTTCTCTTTTTAAAAATGGGGGTTATATTTCCCCTTTTCCAGTCAGCGGGAAGTTCACTGAACTGCCACGACTTCTCAAATATGATGGATAGTGCCTTGTCAACATCATCCACCGGTCCCCTTAGGACTCATAGATGAATCTCATCAGATCCCATGGACTTGTGCACCTTTAAGTTCCTCAGATGGTCTCAAACTTGGTCTTCTGCTGCAGTAGGTGGTTCTTTATTCTCCCAGTCTCTGCCTTTGCCTTCTGCAACTTGGGCAGTGTGGTTAGAGTATTTACCAGTGAACACAGAGGCAAAAAAGTCATGGAGAACCTCAGCCTTGTCCACATCCCGGGTGACCAGGTCTCCCGTTTCCTTTCAGAGAGGGCCCACATTTTCCCCAGTTTTCCTTTTATCAGTGACATACCTATAGAAGCTTTTCTTGTTTCCCTTGATGTCTCTGGCCAGATTTAACTCTATCTGGGCTTTAGCTTTCCTAACCTGATCCCTGAACAATTTCTCTGTATTCCTCCGAGGCTACCTGTCCTGGCTTCCACCCTCTGCAGACTTCCTTTTTCTGTATGAGATTGTCCAGGAGCTCCTTTTTCATCCATGCAGGCCTCCTGGCATTTTTGCTTGACTTCCTCTTTGCTGGAATGCATTACTTATGAGTTTGGTAGAGGTGATCCTTGAATATTAGCCAGCTTTCTTAGGCCCCTCTTCTCTCCAGGGCTTTATCCCATGGTACTCTGCCAAGCAGTTCCCTGAAAAGGTCAAAGTCTGCTCTCCTGAGTTCAGGGTAGCAAGCTTAGTGTGCACCCTCATCACTGCCCTAAGGATTTTGAATTCCACAGTTCCATGGTCACTGCAGCCAAGGCTGCCAAGGCTGCCCTTGAGCTTCAGTCCAAACTTTAAATCAACTATGTTAGCCAAAGAAATAAAGTAAAATATGTTGAATAGATACCCATAATTAAATACATGTAAGAAGACAAAAGGTGTTTGATTTGAACACAATTTATCCATTTAACATTTTTCCATCACACATTCAACAATTCCTTTCAGTGCTGTAGTCTTTCATTTGGTTACATGGCATCTTACTTAATGCTTGGAGATGAGGTTTTGGCACTTAGCTAGTGATCTTCAAAGTTGTGTCTGTTAGACCTAACACTCGAATAGTTTTTTTTCTGTTTTCTCTATCTGTTTCATGTTGTGCCATGTTCCTGTTGGCCTAGGCAAGTGACCTAGTTGGAGCAACTTTAGAAGTTATCATCCTCAGTAGCAGAAGTATCCCAGTGCAGGTAGATCCAGCAGATGGAAATTGTTGTTGGTGTGACCTGGTATATTTATCCACTCCCTTCCAATATGTCCTCATTCATTACATGTCTGGAAATCTCTTCCTTTTCATCCTCCTGCTGACAACCAAGGATCAACAAGAGTCTGACAGGCATCTTTAAGCAAAGGAGAGAGACTTTCTCTTCCCCTGTTTAAATGGTACATTTTTCATTTCCAAACTGGATAGCAGTGGTGAGTAGATTGTGGGCAGAAGAGGATAATCTAATTAATGAAAACTAGCTAGGAATTTTTCAGTAAACTGTTCTCATTCAAAATATGTTGCTTTACTGAAATGAAACAGACTGTTTGGTTCACAAATCTACTTTCAAGTCCATTTTGGAAAAATACTTTCAAAATGGTCAAACTATTCCACCCCCACAGATTTTAAAAGGAGCAACACTATAGTTGGTTTTGATAATTTTTTTAAAGTAAAATAAAATAAAATGTTGATAACAGTCAAAATAAAAGTGAAAAATTTAGAAACAAAGAAGGAAATATAGACAGATATATTTAAAATGCACATGTGTATGTATTAGAGACACATTTCCAAAAGTAAGCAGAAATAAAATTTCACATTTTAGTTCAAAAATTATCTCAAATAATATAATATATATTGTAAGATATATAATATATATTATAAAGAAGGAAAATAAAATTTCACTTTTTAATTCAAAATTTATTATCTCAGATAATATAATATATATTACAAAATACGTAATACAAATATCATAAAGAAGGAAAAAACAATTACTGCACAAGCCCAAGCCTTAATTTTTCTTATTATTTCTTTTATTTAGCTCATATATATACTTTTTTAAGACACATAATTAAAGAAAATTCACATAGTCTGTTAAGGCCAATGTTTAATTTACAACAGAGGAGTCTTCAGATCAGCTGCTTTTGAGGAAGGGAAAAATACTTGTTTAAAATTATTCTGTATTATTGAACAGACTTGCTCTGCAGTGCAGCTATTTTCTTCAAGGACAGATTGAATTTTAAGCCTCTATGATTATTTATAGAGCTAGATTCTCTGCTATTTTTTGCCTTGATTGTCATTTACATTGATGCAGAGTCACTGCTATATGGATGTAAAATACTGTCATTCTAAGCTGGTTGATATTTATCCTACTTTGCACATGTATACATCACTAGACATAGAGCTGTATTGGGTTTGCGTGGCAAGTGTTTGGTAGCAAGGGGGCTACAGGGGTAGCTTCCGTGAGAAGTTGTCAGAAGCTTCCACTTTGTCTGATAGAGCTTATGCCAGCTGGCTCCAAGATGGACCCGCTGCTGGCCAAGGCCGAGCCCATCAGCGACAGTGGTAGCGCCTCTGGGGTAACATATTTAAGAAGGGGGAAAACCAAAAACTAGGCAGCAGCAATTGCATCTGGACAGAGGAGTGAGACTATGGGAGAGCAGCAGCTCTGCAGACACCAAGGTCAGTGAAGAAGGAGGGGGAGGAGGTGCTCCAGGCACCAGAGCAGAGATTCCCCTGCGGACCGTGGTGAAGACCATGGTGAGGCAGGCTGTCCCCCTGCAGCCCATGGAGGTCCACAGTGGAGCAGATATCCACCTGCAACCTGTGGAGGACCCCATGTGGGAGCAGGTGGATGCCCAAAGGAGGCTGTGACCCTGTGGGAAACCAACGTGGGAGCAGGGTCCTGGCAGGACCTGTGTCCCCACGGAGAGAGGAGTCCATGCTGGAGCAGGTTTGCTGGCAGGACTTGTGACCCCGTGGGGGACCCATGCTGGAGCAGTTCATGAAGAACTGCAGCCCTTGGGAAAGACACATTAGAGAAGTTCATGGAGGACTGTCTCCTGTGAGAGGGGAAGAGTGTGAGGAGTCCTCCCCCTGAGAAGGAAGGAGTGGCAGAAACGTGATAAACTGACTGCAACCCTCATTCCCTGTCCCCCTGCGCTGCTCAGGGTGAGGAGGTAGAGACATTGGGAGTAAAGTTAAGCCTGGGAAGAAGGGAGGGGTGGATGGAAGGTGTTTTTAAGAATTGGTTTCATTTCTCATTACCCTACTCTGATTTGATTGGTAATAAATCCAGTTTCCCCAAGTTGAGTCTGTTTTGCCCGTAATGGTAATTGCTGACTGATTTCTCCCTGTCCTTATCTCAACCCACAAGCCTTTCATTATATTTTTCCTCCCCTGTCCAGCTGAGGAGGGAGAGTGATAAAGTGGCTTTGGTGGGCACCTGGCATCCAGCCAGAGTCAACCCACCACAAGAGTAAACACTGCAGAATTAGGCCAGCAGTTTTACAGATATTGTGAGAGGAACACTAATGTTATTTTGCACTGTTTTCATACTGATAAAATACATGTTACCTCTTCTAAAAGAGGTAACGTCTTTTTTCACTGTGTGAAAAAAATCCCAAGCCCCTAAGATCCCCAGTGACAGAAACCCAAGCAACATTAGGTTACTGTCTTTTAAGTTCTTGCAGACACAGTTTACAGACATCACACTAAATAGCTTTTCATATCCCTCAGTAGCATCTCTGTTCTGTAGGTGTTAGGCACTCCCCCACTGCATCGGTGCAGCGTGGGAGTGAATAAACCCAAATGAAGGAAGAAAACATTAACTTTGATCATAGCCTTTTTCACGTTTTTGCTAGCTTCAGCTTTTAAAGGCTCAACTCGGTTACCTAAAGACAGGAATCTATTAGTGTTTGAAATGCCATAGACTATATAAGATACCCACACAAGGCTGTAAGGTAATACTGGAAGGGCAGCTGAAGGACAGGTGGGACTGGTTAGGTCATCTCAAATGTACCAACATTGATGCAGCTCAAAACTACCACAGTTTCAGAAATACACACAGAAAGTAGTATTATATGTTGTCATTTAAAGGGAAATGTTGCCTTAGAATAATCCTGGCTCTCTGAAGCCAGATCAAAGACTTCCTTTGATAGAGATCTGATCTCAGTCTGTCAGGAGAGGTAAAAACATTAACTTAAAACATCTTTGTGTGTTTTATTTCATAACTGGAGCAGACTTTAAGGATGCACACAGTCAGTTAATGCAACTCAGCTGACAACCAGTCTTGATAACTCCATAAGGTGACCAAATCCTTCTGGTAAAACTCTACTGTCCCATTTTGAAGCATGCAGAACAGGAAACTTATAGGGATTTCAATAGCTGTGCTGAATAACAGCTCATATAAAGTTGCCACAGATCAGTTTTTCCCCTAGGGAATGAAGCAGGATTAATGGAAAAGTCTCAGGGCAGGATGTGACCAGATTTGAATTTTGTGGGGTTTTTTTGTCCTGCAGCTGGTCCTGTAGCTTGCAATCAAGAGAGTTGTCTCTCCCTGGTATACCAAATGTATTTCTCCAGATTATCAGTCATTTCTAAGTAAAGCTGAGGCTGGCTCTAAATCTGGACTGTAGACCCAGCTGCAGTTCCTCTTGCTCAAGCTTAAGGCTGTACTATTTGGGAGAGGAGTGGCCAGAGAGCAGCCCTGCAGAAAGGGATCTGGAGGTGCTGGTCGACAGCAGGCTCGGTATGAGTCAGCAGTGTGCCCTGGCAGTCAAGAGGGCAAACCACATCCTGGGGTGCATCAAATGCATCAAATACAGTATCACCAGCTGGTCAAAAGAAGTGATTATCCCATTGTATTCAGTATTGATATGGCCTCACCTTGAGTATTGTGTGCAGTTCCGGGCCCCACAATTTAAGAAGGATGTGAAGGTCCTTGAACCCATCCAGAGAAGGGCAGCAAAGCTGGTGAAAGGGCTAGAAGGAATGTCCTATGAGGAGCAGCTAAGGACTTTGGATTTGTCTGGTTTGGAAAGAAGGAGGCTGAAGGGAACCTAATTGCTTGCTGTAGCTTCCGAAGTAGGGGAAGTGGAGAAGGAAGTGCTGATCTCTTCTCCCTGGTACCCAGCGATAGGGTGCATGGGAGTGGTTTAAAGCTGTGCTGGGGAGGTTTAGACTGGACATTAGGAAGTACTTCTTTACCAAGAGGGTGGTCAAACACTGAAATAGGCTTCCTAGAGAGGTGGTCAATGTCCCAAGCCTGTCAGTATTTAGGAGGCATTTGGACAATGCCCTTAATATTACACTTTAACTTTCAGTCAGCCCTGAAGTGGTCAGGTGGTTGGACTAGATGATCATTGTAGGTCCCTTCCAACTGAACAGTTTATTCTATTCTATTCTATTCTAGTCTAGTCTAGTCTAGTCTAGTCTAGTCTAGTCTAATTCTAGTCTATTCTATCCCATCAGTAAGACTGAAAGAAACACAGCGTGGCAATTTCCTGTATACATCTTAATAAAGCCTGCAGTCAACTGGTATCCATTTTTTGCATGTAGCCTTTTGGAAAATTTGCCATCCACAGGGTAATTTTAACGTCCAAGGCAAATGTTATTAATGTTATGAATTCTTGTAAGATTTGAAGATTGTAAGATTTGAATTCTCATAAGCTTTTGAAGACCAGAGAAAGTTTGACTAAACATGTAAATCTCCCAAGATTCTCTGCCTACTGGTGTTAATGCATTTACCTTAAAAAGATAGAACTATGTTTTCAATTATGATGTCACTACAAACCAGATTGACAGCATTTTCTACTGATTTTTTTCTTACCTAACACTATCATATTTCTGTCATTGTTAGTGTGTTTTCTTACCATCTTTTCCCTTTCCTTTCCTTTCCTTTCCTTTCCTTTCCTTTCCTTTCCTTTCCTTTCCCTTCCCTTCCCTTCCCTTCCCTTCCCTTCCCTTCCCTTCCATCACTGCTTACTGGGTTCTTGTCAACACTGCTTATAGGATTTGAGGTGTGGATCTGACATCTCATCTGGATCCCAAATGGTGTCAGATGACTTTAGGACATGATTATCATTTTAGGGGATGAGGTGGTGTTTTTTTCAGTTCCAAGTGTCCAAAATAATGTGAAGGCTGTGCTGCAGTTACCAGACTCATTCTTTCAGAGCATTACACTGAGGATATGCATTGTATGCTCAGAAGAGGCTCATGGAGGTATGTGGATGCACTCAAAGGCATGCTCCTACAACCTGTGTGGACAGAGATATAGGAGACAGAGAGACAAACATGGTGTGGGTTGTTCATACTGCCTGTAGGGAGTGAAGCAACCCCAGAAACACATCTATGTTTCACCTGAGCTATTCACTTCAGCTATTCACTTGATGTCAGGCAGAGGAGTTTGGATAAGCAGTGGGACGAATCTGGAGTGAGACTAGGGGCAAGTCTCATCTATCCCAGCTGGCAGATGTTCAAGCAACATTGCTTCTCTCCTACTGCTTCCAAGGAGTGGCTACACCTCAGTTTCTCTGCTAATCAGTAGTCTGCCTTTTCTCCAACAGCAGAGTTTTATATAGCTCTTTGATTAAATTAGAGAAATAACACACCTGCCAGGGTAAATAAACAAAGTCCATATAAATAAATAGCCCTTTCCCATTGGCTTCTGTGTCCTCTTCTCTTCTGCTCTACTCCAATTTTTCACCTGAAAATATTGATTTTGCTAAAATTACTTGTTTTTTCCATTGGGAAAATTGAAATTAAATGTTTTGCGCCAGCTTGACATTCATTTGTGCTGGCTGAGCTCCCTTGGAGCCTCATGGGAGATGTAGCTTGTGCACTTTATGCCCCCTTCCTCCCCATGGGCTGGGCTTGCCATCTGAACTACATCTTCTGTAAGGAGAAACGCAACACCATTCTTTTCGATCACTGTGTGCCTCTGTATCTCCCTGTCTTGCTCTATTTCTTTCTAGGAAGATCCCATTTCTCCTTTTCTCTGGCATTTCTTGTTTTTATTGGGAAAACAGATTTTTTCTGCTTCTGCCTAATGTCTCTCAGCTTTGTTGCTGTCAAGTCCACAAGAGCTTTACCTACCACCAGATAATTCTTCTGAAGGATACTTTGTTCTGGGCTGATAATGAGGACAGGCTTTGCTCAATAGATCCCTTTATATGTCAAATATATCTTTTGCATTTCCATAAAAGTGTTTGGTGTATCAAAGAAGGTTTGAAAGGAGATCGGATCACTCTTTGTGTTGCACTTATCTTGAGATTCAGAACTACTGTGATAGCCTGCAAAAAAAAATTCTCACCTTTGGATAATTTGGGGTTCTGTCTATATGAGGTTTTTTGTTTGTTTGGCTTTTAAATTTTTTAACTGAAGCCCTATAGGTGGTCACATCTGAGACTGGTATCTCTGGTGGCAGTACTTTTACACATACACAAGTATGGATAAACCAGTTGCCATGGGTGGTGTCAAGAGAATATTTTTACCTGCAGGGATTGCTTTTTCCTTCCTTCTGCCATGCATGGCATGGTTTGCTTTCTAGCCTCATCTGTGAGCTTCCTTTATGAATAAACGTGTATTCATATCCTGTTATAAGATCCAAAAAATTGGGAATCATAGAATCACCTAGGTTGGAAGAGACCTTTAAGATCATTGTGTCCAACCATCAACGTAACACTGCCAAAATCACCACTAAACCATGTCCCTCAACACCACGTCTACCCATCTTTTGAATACCTCCAGGGATGGCGACTCCACCACTTCCCTGGGCAGCCTGTTCCAATGCTTGATAACCCTTTCAGTGAAGAAATTTTTCCTAATATCCAATCTAAACCTCCCCTCGTGCAACTTGAGGCCATTTCCTCTCATCCTATCACTTGTTCCTTGGGAGAATATATCGACCCCCACCTCTCTACAACCTCCTTTCAGGTAGTTGTAGGAATGCTCTTGTCCTCCTTGGATTTCTTTTTATGTTTTGGGGGTTTTTTTCCCTTTGGTTTTTTTCCCACCTCTAGTGCTTCCTTTAGTACCTCTCAGTGAATTAAGTCCTTCCTTTACCATCTCCTGCAATTCCATTTCTGTGTCCAGAAATGCCCTCTCATTCTTTCCTAGTGCAAATAGCTGTACTAGGACTAGTGCAAATTGCATTGTTTTCCAAAAAAAATCCATTAAGTTCTGTACATTTTTGATAAGGATGTACTTAAGGTTATTTTAGATATATTTAAGTTCTTCTAGTTTTTTGTTATGCAATCTCTACTATTTTTATAGATGAACTTAGCTTTAGAGGTTTGGAGGTTTGGGGAATTTTTGAGGGGGGAGGTGGGTTGATTTTGCTTTTTGAGCTGTTTTGTTTATTTTCTTTTTTCTTGTCTTAAATTAAACTGAACTGAGTCTAGTGACCACAGTAAATGTTAATCATTGGGAAACTTTTAGAGAAAGTCTATTCTCTGATCTCAGTGGCACAAGAATAGCAGTGAAGTGGCTCTCTAAGCCTTGGTTTAAAGCTAACAATAATGAAGTTTATCTGCTATTTAGCACTATTTGCCTGAGTATGACTTCAGTAAAGACACTATGATTTGGCCCTTAATAACATAGCATTACTGTAGATAGGGAATATGTTGCACTGAAAAAAGATATTTGTTTGCAATAAGGCTACAGTTCTGAAGTTTATACAACATTCTTGAGCAGTTAGAATGATAATTATATGTATTTGGGATGGGTTTTTTTGTCCTCTGATACCTTGACAAAAAGTCATTTTTTAGCCCCTGGCTCACAATATTGACAAAACAAAACTTCTCACACCCCATGATTAACTACAGTTCGTTCCTTAACATGAATCTTTCCTTATTCAGTTGAAATTTTTGATTTGAAAAATTTTAGTGCATAGCTCAAAAGTTCAAAAAATTATTATAAAATGTTGGTTTGGGAAAATAAAAGTAAATATTTTGTTGTTTCTTTAGTGAGGGAACAAAATTGTTTCTGCACTGAGGATAGTATTTATGCCTAGCCTCTAAGTATGTGACATATGTACCTGGATGTTTTTGGAGTTGAAGAGAATTAGACTACAGTGAGTCCTTATCTGGACATCCGCTCCAAATGTTGAGGCAAACCAATTCGATCTCACAAATCACAGATTAGACATGAGGTAATTGGCTTTAACCTAATGATATTTAATGTGATAATTAAATGTGCAGGAGTTGTGTGTGTGTGTTTAAGGAAGGTAACACACATTTTACATTTTGTGTACTTATTTTTTTGCTTCTGTGCAGGAGGGTTAGAAACTTCTGGAAATGAGGGAGGGAGAGAGGGAAGGAAGGAGAAAAATAATTTGTCTGTAACCACATGTCTCTAAACCCCTCCATAATAGCAAAACATCAGACTGTGATAATAATGAAAAAATGAACATGTTTTTTTCGGTGTTATCCTTTATCCTACAACAGCGTAGTATGATTACACATAGCATTGTTTGATATTTTAAAGCTATGTTTATTCAGAGAGATATTTCATCCTGTAAATCAAAAGGATTTTTAAAGAAATGTCCCAGAAAAATATTCAGGTAGAATTTCTGTATTTTATATACTATTGCCAACATAGGAAGTATACGAACAAGATGTCCTTCAGGTATTGTACTTGGGGTCATTGACTCTGGACAAGGAGGAAGTAAAAGAGGTGACAGCACAGAAAACAGATAAATACACAGACTTTGTAATTCAACAAATACTCTTGCTGATAAAAAAACCCTTCTTTTTGTTTTCGTTTTTTTTTTTTTTCTTTATTATGTCCATGTATTTATGCATATGTGAATGACACAACTATGTTGTGAGTTAAATTTTAGCCAAGTTCTCAAGGATAATCACATAAGCAGGTTGCCTCTATCAGTGGAACAGGCTACGTGAGGAAAGCAGGCTACATAGAGCTATTTCTTTCATCTCTGTACAAAGGGACGTTGAAAGAACAGAAAAAGGCAAGGAGAGCAAAACAACAAAGCTCAGAGGATGTCAGCATACAGGAGGAATTAATATACACCAGAGAATACTGAGAATAGTTCATTGAAAATATATTTTTATCAGCAACAGGCAAAGAGAATCAATCCCTAACTGTCATTCAAGGCTGAGAGAGTATGGACAAAAAATAGCACTTCAGGACAGACAAACCAGTACATGCTAGTGATTCATCCACCAATAAAATTACACTTGTTTGTTCAGATGAAATAATAAAGGAAATAATAATAATAAAGATTGTGATGTCATGGAAAAGAGGGATGGCTGAAAAAGTAAAGAGAATGTGTTAATGCCATGCTCTAAAAGCATAAGGACAAAGAACGATATTTAAGGAAAGCCAGAAAATATGCATGTTGTCTAACGGAAGCTTATGAAGAAGTCTCGGGTGATTTTACTGAAGAAAAATGTCAGTTGCATTTTGGAAAGGAGTGCTGGGTAAATCCAGGTTAAAAGTCAGTATTTGGATATTATTCATTTCAGCGAATGCACTTAGTGGAAGTTCTACTCCCAAGATATTTCTGAGATTAATTGGGTAGATTTAAGAGAGCTAGAAAGTTTTCAGAGTTTATAATGGATGATGTTTTAATTTGGCTTAGAGAGTTTAAATTATGCAATAAGAGATTTTGGCAAGGTTTTCAGAGAGTAAAAAGAAAGAAGTACACCAAAGACTTAGATTAATCTAACAAATGTTCTATGCATTAGACAGAGAGAGACTAACCCTTCACTGTTTTGTGCCCTCAGTGTAACTTTGGGTAACTGCAAGGAGAAATCTGATTTAATAACATCCATGTTACACAGTTCCAAATAACTATGTCATATATGAGACAGCAGAAAGCTATGTTGAGTGTGAATCACTACCCCAGATCCAGGTGAAACTGAACTCTGAGATTCTCTGTAGCTTCATTATTATGTCTTTGCAATGCCCTACTAGTACAAAGGCCATTACAGACATTTTAGATATAATGGAGGTTTTAGAGTAATAAAATAAAAAGTCCTTTTTGGGGAAAAATCTGCCTTTCTGTGTTTGGAATACATTTTATTTGTGTGGTAAACTGGAATGGAAAAGTCTGGAATCCACTTAAAACTGCATGAATGCTAGACAGCAAAAAAAATAGTTTTTCCACAATGGGTTACCGAGAAATTATTTAAATAACTGCATGAGATGAGACAGCTCTATCTGTAAAAAAACAATTTCTTTTAAGTAAAGTATCAGTACAAATCTGATATTGCCATTTCAGCACCAAACTGCCTCTCTCCAGCTATTTACAATGTAATTGTCATCCCAGTTTCAGTGAAGTTCTGAAATACTTTTCTTTCATGCTGTTTCAAAGAGTTGTAAGGGTTTTATGAAAGCACAGCTGCATTTGGGCGAGTAGGGGGTAGGAGGGAAAGCATCCAGCACCATTGTCCTAGACCATAGGCTGTAGGAGGCTATGATGGATGGAAATACAATCAGTCCACCCTTGGATGGAAGGAGAAAGAGATCCAGCCCATCATGTCTTCCCAGGTCTCACCGAGTCATTTCTGCCCCCAAATCTCACTTGGCTCTGGAAATCTGGGGAGAAATGTGTAATAAAGACCTTAGCATCTGAAAAGTGCTTAAAAAGGCAGTCTCCCTGTTTCCTTATGTTACAAAATATAATTTAAATAAGAAGTAAGTTGAATAATTGGTATGTGTGGAAAACAAATAGTTATCCATAATTCTGTACCATAAATATTTCCAATTAACATTTCAGCATGAAGCATATGGTTAAGAACTTAGGTTCAATTCAAGCAGAACACCATTTGGGATTTAACTGATAGGTATTCAGTAAAACTCTACAGAGTGTTTAGCAAACAGCAGCAAAAAATGTGTGACCAATTTAATCAGCGTGTGCATTGGGAGTGGCTATAAATATGTTTCTAATGAATACCCAACTACCCTTGTGAAATCAACATTTATGTGCTGCTCTTGTCTGCCTGGGCTTTTTCTTTCCCCCCCCTTCTACCTGCCTGCTGAACCTTGCAGTCTGTGGGTATTCACTGGTGAAAACAAACCCAAAGAAACAAAAGCAAAACCTACACGCAAGGGCAGGAGAGGAGCCCTTGCATTTGAGCAATCTGACAGAAAAGAAAGCAGGTTACCTCCTCACTACCTTCGGCTGGATTAATGTACATGCGCACATGCATGCAAACATTTACATTTGTAAATAGGTGTGTGTTGAGTAGAATCATAGAATCACAGAATTGTACAACCTTTTTGCTTGGAAGACACCTTTAAAACCATCAAATCCAACTGTTAACCTGGCATTACCAAGTCCACCACAAAACCATGTTGGTCAGCACTACATCTACATATTTTCTAAATACCTCCAGGGATTGCTACTCAACCACTTCCCTAGCCAGCCTGTTCCAATGCAATAACCCTTTCTGTGAAGAAATTTTTCCTTATATCCAATCTAAACCTCCCCTGGCACAACGAGGCCATTTCATTTTAACCCATGGCCTGTTGTCTGGGAGAAGAGATCAGTCCTCACCTCACTACCACCTGCTTTCAAATACTTGTAGAGAGTGATAAGGTCTCCCCTGAACCTCCTTTTCTCCAGGCTAAACAACCCTAGTTCCCTCAGCCACTCCTCATAAGACTTGTTCGCTGAACATGCTCCAGCACCACAATATCTTTCTTGTAGTGAGGGGACCAAAACGGAACAAGGTATTTGAGGCGTGGCCTCACCACAGGGGGACAATCACTTCGCTAGTCCTGCTGCCTACAATATTCCTGATACAAGCCAAGATGCCATTGGCCTTCTTGGCCACCTGGGCACACTGCTGGCTCATATTCGGCCGGCTGTCAACCAATCCTCCCAGGTCCTTTTCTGCCAGGCAGCTTTCCAGCCACTCTTCTCCAAGCCTGTAGTGCTGCCTGGGGTTGTTGTGACTCAAGTGCAGGACCCAGCACTTGGCCTTGTTGAACTTCATACCATTGGCCTCGGCCCATCGATCCAGCCTGTCCAGATCCCTCTGTAGAACCTTCCTACCCTCAAACAGATAAACACTCCCACCCAATTTGATGTCGTAAGAAAACTTACTGAGGGTGCACTCAATCCCCTTGTCCAGACCATTGATAAAGACATTAAACAGAACTGGCCCCAATACTGAGCCCTGGGGAATACCACTTGTGACCGGCTGCCAGCTGGGTTTGACTCCATTCACCACCACTGCTTGGGCCCCGCCATCCAGCCAGTTTTTCACCCAGTGAAGTGTATACCCATCCAAGCCATAGCAACTTCTCTTTCCTCTGGAGTTTTGCAAACCTTTGTTCTAACCTGTGGATTAGACCCATGATGAGACAAGCATCAGGGAAATGGTCCACAGGCTCTGTTCCTGTGACTCAAACAGGGTCAGAACAGCTGTGATCCTACCGGGGAGGAATTTATGTCACCACTCCTTGCTAGATCTCTTCAGAAGAGGACAGCTGTCTGTAGACTGATTTCTTATTCTGGCTATTGTGAAAGATTTGTCCTGGGTCTATTGCCAAAATGCCAACAGCCTTTTCATGTACTGGGGTATGTTTCTACAGTTTTGTTAATAGAGCAGTATTTCATTTACTTTGAAAAGCAGAACACTGTTTTGAAGGTCTTCTGTCTTAGCAATGCCACAGCAAAAGCTGGTGGTGCTGGCGTGGTTTCTGGTACTCAGAAAACAGTCGCTGTGTAGCTGCGTGCTGGAGTAGGGAAAGAAGAGGACTAAGTAGCTGTTCAGAAATGAGACTGTGCTTTTCATATTCACTGACATTAAGGTAAATGTTCTTGCTCGGGAGAAGAACTTAATCAATCAAGAAATGATTTTAAGTACCTTTAAAATCGCTTGTTGTCTCAATTCTATATGCTAATGCAATGATTCATGTGGCTTCAGTACTGCAGGTTGCAATCAGTCTTTCCAGCAACTAAACACGATCCTTTGAACTAGCATCTTGTAAAATCCACATTAAGAGTCTGCAAGCCTACTTCATTAATCTTTTCATTAATCTACCATTCGCCCATCAAACAAGAGGGGTACTAGGCATCTGTGGGCCATTTTATGCAGATTTTACCCCTTAAATTTCTAGGACAGATCATACTAATAGCTTGGTGTGCATTGTTGCAAACATGTCTGACAGCATTTCTAGCTTCATCTGATCAAAAAAGGAATAAAAGCAAAAAAAAAATTCTATTCTGGGGATTGGTTCACATCTAAAAATTTTCTGAAGTATTTAAATCATTTTCTTTTAGGAAAAAATATGAGATATGGATTGACAGCTTGTATGACAAGTTTTAACCCAATGGGATTTTAAAAAGCTGATAAATTAATCCTGAAAATCCAGGTTTATAACAGAAAGCCTTGTAGGCTCTTACCTGTATTGCTAGTGAGAGCTGTTAGAATACTAACGCTTTTTTAGAAAAAGCCTTTCAAAATGTTTTATTTTCAAAATTCAAACTTTAAAATAGTTTAGTTTTAACCAAGTGCCAAAGCTGCAGCACTGGGAATAAGAAAAATACCTCTATTAGATTTTTTTATAATTCCTTTTGTTCATCAGAAACATTTTCAACCCATTTTTAAAATAAAATTCTACATTAAAAAATAATTCTTTTGCTTCTTTGCAGCATTCCAAATAAAGATCTTGGGAGTCTTTGCAAACATTCATGAACTTAGGCTCTCAACCATTATGTGGAACATATAATTGCTGTCATTTTACAAATGGATAAACCGAGTCACACAGTGAAGGTGGCTTAGGTATTGTAGTTCTTCCCCATTCAACTTCCACTATTAATTTCAGTACTTAATTATTCATTACCCCAGAATTCACATGAAAATTATTTATATTCTTATTCCTCTAGGAGATTAATTTGTCTACTACTTTTATCTGGAAGATTTGGTCTCCATTCCATGTTTCAGGGGAGATGCAGGAATGTACCATCCATAATAGAACCAGGGAGCATTAAGTGTCTTAACTAAACAGAGATTTCAACCAACAGACATTCAAAACCCAAGGTTCATTCCACCTTGCTTGTGAGCTGTTCCAACTAGGAGCTTAACTGCTCTGCATTTCTACAGGTAGCAGAGGAAGATGATGATTCAAGTCACAAGTGAAGGTGGTCTTCAGCCACAAAGTGAATGTTTAAAAGGAAAATAATTTGTTGTTTTTTGTTTGTTTTTTTTTTTTCTTTTTTCCCTGTTGGGTAGCTTACGTAGCATCTCAGTGTGCCGAAGTACAGTGGCTTTCCGTTTATCACATTGTTTTTGTGGATAGAAAACTAGAATGCTTTTTTTGTCTATAAACTTATGCAAAGAAGCCCAAGCGTCTCATGGAGGGTTCTAGACTCTTTGCATGGCCCTGATATTTCTCAGTGGTATGATACCTTTGTTCAGACCTTAAGCTAATATCATACACGGAGAAGTGGCAACATAAAGGATGAGGAGAGGAGAGGAGAGGAGAGGAGAGGGGAGAG
>VYXH01011488.1:37370-75943 GCA_013397275.1 Burhinus bistriatus | reverse complement strand
GACGAGAGGAGATGATGGACGGGACGGAATGAGATAGGAAGGGTAACTCTATTTAATTCTAGTTTTGTCTTACTTCTAGAAGACATGAAATGGCTTTGACTGTGGTAGCTGTCATTTTGAATGTCACATTTAATTCCTAATCTTACTAGTAATATAGTGTAAGAGTCTACTGTCTACTCTCCATTTCAGCCCTTTCTGCCCATTACCTCATCTCCATCAGTCCCGAAGACTCTATCTTTACTACTAAATCAGAGTCAAATGACTTAATCAAGCTTTGTTCTCTGACTCAAAAGACTTGAACCTTCTTAAGTAGCTGCAAAGACTTGAACTTTATTAAGTAACTGGAATCAAGCAGAAAACAGAGAAATCTGATCTCCCTGCTCACCTCTATGGGTACAAATATATTTAACAGCATAAACTTGGTTCATTTTCACTGTCCAGAAAGGCAGTACTGCCAGATTAATTCCATCTATACACTGCAGAGCTGTGCCCATGTTAAGTGGGTATTTGATTGTATTCAGCAATTGCTGCCTGATCATCAATGTCTCTGAATTCATTTGTGGCACCACATAAAATTCTCCCTCACTACCAGCATTTCCAGCTATTGTAATTTCCCTGAAGAGATAGGAGATTTATTTTACCCAGCTACAGTACTTGAGAGATTTATCAGTGCTGGACATTGTACAACTGCTAAATGATCCTCCTGGAATACATGACAAACCAAATCTTTTCTCCCTTCCTCTCTCCCTCCCTCCCTCAATTTCTTTCTTTCTTTCTCTTTCTTTCTTTCTTTCTTTCTTTCTTTCTTTCTTTCTTTCTTTCTTTCTCTTTCTTTCTCTTTCTTTCTTTCTTTCTCTTTCTTTCTTTCTTTCTTTCTTTCTCTTTCTTTCTTTCTTTCTTTCTTTCTTTCTTTCTTTCTTTCTTTCTTTCTCTTTCTTTCTCTTTCTTTCTTTCTTTCTCTTTCTTTCTTTCTTTCTTTCTTTCTCTTTCTTTCTTTCTTTCTTTCTTTCTTTCTTTCTTTCTTTCTTTCTTTCTCTTTCTTTCTCTTTCTTTCTTTCTTTCTCTTTCTTTCTTTCTTTCTTTCTTTCTCTTTCTTTCTTTCTTTCTTTCTTTCTTTCTTTCTTTCTTTCTTTCTTTCTCTTTCTTTCTCTTTCTTTCTTTCTTTCTCTTTCTTTCTTTCTTTCTTTCTTTCTCTTTCTTTCTTTCTTTCTTTCTTTCTTTCTTTCTTTCTTTCTTTCTTTCTCTTTCTTTCTCTTTCTTTCTTTCTTTCTCTTTCTTTCTTTCTTTCTTTCTTTCTCTTTCTTTCTTTCTTTCTTTCTTTCTTTCTTTCTTTCTTTCTTTCTTTCTCTTTCTTTCTCTTTCTTTCTTTCTTTCTCTTTCTTTCTTTCTTTCTTTCTCTTTCTTTCTTTCTTTCTTTCTTTCTTTCTTTCTTTCTTTCTTTCTTTCTTTCTCTCTTCTTTCTTTCTTCCTCCATCTTTCTCTCATTTTCTGTTTTCAGTTTTTCCTTTCTTTTTGAGAGTGACTTAAGAAAAATGGGAATGTATGAGAGTCTAAATAAATGTTGAAAACATCACACTTAGCCATTATGTTCCTTCAGTACTCCATTGTGTTGACGTTCAGGTGCATATTGTCATTTACAATGCACTCAGGCATTCAGCGGATCATATGATGATCTGAATCTCATGACTCACAGTCCATGTGTCAGTTGCTCCTGTTGACAGGGATTTTTTCTAAAGCGGAATGTCAGCCAGTGAGGGATGTCAAAGTGTTAGAAAGACTATGTCATTGTTCCAGTCACATTAAACAAAAATGTTTTCAGAGTTCCTGTGGCTCCTCTGCTGTCACCAGTCAGCATCTACCTGTCGAACAGATGAGAACTTGAGGAAAGGCAAGATGAGATCACAAAAAAAAAGGCATTTTTAAAGACTGTGGGACTAACGTACTTGCTCACGGTTGTTTAAAGAGGACAATTATTCATTTTCAGGTCACGTTTTACTATTGTATGAGGGTTTCTCCTTTTGTGAAACATTAGAGAGAAACAAAAAATCTTCAGCAATCTAAATATTTGCATTGAGTATTCATTTTTAAAACCATCTAGAAGAAGGGCTTATATCAGCAGTCTCCCATTAATGCACCACTAAACATTGAGAAATTTGCATTTGTGACTTTTTCATAAGAAATATCATTACTATACTCAGCACCACTTCCACAATTGTAAAATGCCACTCTTCCATCCCCTTTTTTCCAATGATTGTTTCATGCTGTCCAGAAAGTCTTCAAGCTGGTATAAATTGATTTACAAATGCAGCTGATTGCTCACACTAGCTCTTTATACTATATGTTATGCTCAAACTCTTGTTTCTGGACAAAGATGAAGCATACTGTATAAGTATATATATCAAGTCAAGAATTTATTTTAGTATAACTGATATTTTAACAGTTTAATCCAAGAATAATTTTTATTCTAGGTCTAATTTTACAGAAAAAGAAAGAAGGAATAATAATGCACCTAGAATACTTGTATAGAGAAAAAGAGTCTCAATAATATTAATAACACAATTAAAATTGTAACACACACTTCTTTAATTTCTATCCCTTTTTCTGGTGTTATGCCTACCTTTCCACTGCTTTTCTGGATCTTAAAGTACTGACTACTTAAAGTAACTACTTAAAATAGCTTTGGACTGCTTGAGAGGGTAACACCACAAGTAGTCAGCTTGTCCACCTCGCTCTGACAGGAATATATTGTTGATGTTCGTGGCGTCTTCCTCATTGTAGGATCCACCTGGGGTCATTTTTTAATGTTTAATATTATGCTTTAACACCTTTACACTGTTGTCATTGGTCAGCAGCTCCATTTTATATCCAAATTTACTGTATATGGTGGCTTTTCTGTATCAGATACTATTTTCTGTTCTCTGTGTTACCCTTAAACCAGTTTTGCCCAGATCTGGGCCTGTGTTGCTGTTACTGACCACGGGTGAGTTGTTAATACCTGTGAGATGTTTATAGCTGTGGGGTCGTCAGTGTCAGCCTTTGCTCCATCCCTTATCCCTCACCAGTGCACATCTGCAATGGTCCCCCAAGGCCTTTGCTGTCATACCAGAACTGTATTTCTCTACATCATTATGTTAGAGTCAAAAATATCTCCTTCTGCATAGAGTAACTGCTCATTACTGATATCTATATATACCTAAGGATGTACCACACAAAGATAAAGAAAATTAAAACAAATTAGCCGTATACCCCTGGTCAGTTAGAGAAACTGTGGTCACAGTTAACCAAGAGAAACAAGCGGGCAGGTCAAGAAAAGCTCAAGCAGAACAGATCTGTCAAGCCTCAGTCCTGAGGCCATACAAACTCACTGCAAAACATATGACCTGTTACTAGCAATGACACCACCATATTACCGGGTGACACAGGACAGCAAGAGGAATTCAGGCATTGTTTCAGGCAGACGAACTTGAGTGCGCAGCAACATCGAATCCGGTTCATTTTCACCTGTTTCAGTCTCCCCAATGTGAGGTTCCTGAGGAGACTGATGGAGAATTTGCAGCTGATTCCAGCTAGTGCAAGGATCAAAATTCCAAGTACAAACCTTTACAATTATGCCTGTGCTTAAAATCTTCCTACTAAACTATGTAATGAAATCTTTTGTAAAACAAACTCAGAGGCATTGATGTAAATGTTCTAAAATATTTTTATTCCTGTTTTGAGTGAACAGCACTGCTTCAAAATCTGATACATTGTACCAGGGCTGTGATCTGATTGAAGAAGCCTCATTCCTGGTCATTTTATACAGCATAATGACACCATTATTTCAGAGCAACAGGGACCATCTGGTAGCATTTCAGCTATGGAGGAGCTGTCTTTTTCTAAAACAAAATAAAAAAAGACTTCTTTTTGCATCAGTTATGAGAATGATATGGGCTCTTTCTGTCTTTTTTCATTCTCTCTCTTTCTCTCTTTCTGCCTTTCTCATTCTCTTTTTCTTTCCTGAGTGCAGCAATTGATGTAATAAATAATAAAAGAACCTGTGGATTGGAAGATGGCCTTGTGCATCCATGGTTCTTGATGAAACATTTGTGGCATTTCTTGTTTCTGCTTAATGTATGAATTCATCCTGATCCCTGATGAGATTCTACATAGCATAAAAACATCCATCTTAAATAAGGGTTTTATGGAAACACCTCCTATCTCCTATCTAGTTGTTGTTAGGTTTTATCAGTTGTGACTGAGCTCCCTAAGGATGTAAACATATGACTTGAATTAATTTAATGCACTAAAAATGAATAAACCTGCAGTTACGGGTAGAGGTGACACGCATTGAGATCACCTCTTTCTCAACATTAAACAAAACCTGCTATAGAACATTTAAATGCTTTTGTCACAGCCTCATTGTGTTGGGTTTGTTTGTTTGTTTGTTTGTTTTCATGCTAGTTAAAATTGCAGAATAATAGGAAACAGCAAGAAGAATATTATTCTTAAGCCTGGCAGAGGTGAATCAGCCAAATCTGAGGCTGAAATGACAAGCACATCAGTCACTGACACAAAACAGCTGCCAGACCTCTTTATATGCAAGTCATTCCGTAAGATATCAAAACCTGGAAAATATAATACTCCTACCAACATTTCTTGTTGAATTAATGCCCAGGTGAGTTCTTCTGAAATGCTGCAGTTGTATCTTAGCAAAAACAAGAAGCAGTAAAGCATCATACTTATTAGGACCCAATTTGCCACAGCAGCAGTCAAGTGCTTCAGCCTCTCCCAGTGGCAATGGGGAGGGAGGACTGGGGATAGGGAAACTTAGATTAAATTCATAGTGCAATGCACATTTAGAATTCAATATTGACAGCTCTAATTACACACACCTTTCCATCACAAGTTCATTAACTAAGAGGAAAATGCTGGAAACAGCAGTATCAACTTCTTGCTAAAATAAATAAACAAATGCAGAGCCAAGCACTCCAGAGTTTCTGACCTTTCCCCTTTCTTTCTGGCAAAGCCCCATATGTTATTCCCTGCACTTTTGTTTATTTTTCAGACTGCAAGAAAAGAAAAAGCTGGTTTGATATTAATCTTTCATTCAAAATATAATCTTAAAATGTAACAGTCAGAGTGTAGGTTATGATGTACTCTTAGGGTATTTGCCTTCCAGCAACTTTTTAAAAACAAGAAATCTCAGTTACTCTTCAGGCTTCCTCTAAAACAGACAAAGAGGAACAAGCACCCTGAGAAGGCAAATATTTTAGAACAGGCTGAACTGTTGCATGAAAATATTTAATTCTCTCCATCAGCAAAAGAAAGAGATTGCATGGCTATAGGCTAGTTGAGGTGAATCCTGCTCCTTCAGAAGATACCACTAAGAACACAAGAAGTACATTACTTAGCACAAGACCAAAGGAAGACCCACCTGTAGGACATTAGCCATACTTATGACCTCTGTGCAATTACATGTGTCAGCCATAATGCAAATGCAGCATTTTGCAGAATTGGAACAGGATGCTACAATCAGTTAATTTTAACTGTGATTTCCACCAGCATTGAAACTGATAGAAGTAATTCATCAGAATATCCCAAGTCAAGTAAATGAGACACGTCACTCAGTCTAGTTAAAATTCACAATTTAAAAATAACGAGGGATGGGGTTTTGTTGTATAAGGTACTGTTCCATCATATTCACCATAAATTCTCAGTAAGACCATCTTATACATTGTATCAACAAACACAGTTTTTATAAGTGATTACATGTAGATAATTCTAAACTTCATCAGTGTAGCACAGCTTTTCGTCTCTGAGTCTAGTTCTATATATTTAGTTTGGTAAGATTTGTTGGATTTTGAACACTTACAAAGTACGGATATCTCTTTTCTTTGAGCATCATGTCTCCAGAGAGACTAAAGCTGTATTTTGAGTTAGGCTATGAATTAACTACTGCAAAATCTGGTTTGGTTCTAGCATCAATTCAAGGGTGTGTAATTCACATGAGCTATAAGGTCGCAGACAGTCCTCATGTCATAAACTACTTGTGATAAGAAGTGTGCCAAGAAGTTGGAGGAAAGGATCACTGATGCATCCTTCTCATGATCATGTGAGACCATTGGTGGGGAGCCCAAATAGGACTGACACATACCTAGCTTAGGACAACTTAGGGCAAGATGACCACAGTAAGTAAAGAATTCCTTGTTTGATTTTCCATTTAATAACCATTTATTTAAAAAAAAATAAATCATAAAATCCTGAGGTATTATAAAACTGCCATAGGTGAACTCTCCAGTCATTCAATTTTTAAATAATTTGGACACATGAATAATAGTGGAACACAAGCTCCTTCCATACATTCATGGAAACCATGATGCATTTTCCTTATTCATTTTACAATATTACTTCTCTAGTGCATGAGTCAGTTTGAAAGATTTGTTTAGTAACACTAGTAACATGAATAATGTCTTAAAAGGAGAAATATGAATCCTTATTGAGATGCAAATCAGTATTTTATCTACAGATCCGGCATGAAATGTATATGACATTTTTCTCTTTATACAAACTGTAGACTGTAGAACTTTGCAAGCTAGCAGAAGTTTCTGCCTTCAAAAATGTCCAAGACTTCACTATATCTTAAGAAAAAATAATCCTTTTATAGGTATTATAAATATTTTAATATGCATATGAGTCAGCTCCTCACACTTAGTTGCAGGATTCAGCTGTTACCATGCAGACTGCTGTAAAGATTACTACAGTCTTTGCAGTATCTCCTACAGAAAATTTCTTTTTGTCATCATTCCAGATATTATTAATTACAAAGCACTTTTTCTCAATAGATGTGTTAGTGTTCTGACATGCCAAAGACTATTCTGTTAAGACAGTTTGATACTTGGAGAAAGGATGTTATTTTTTATTAAAAAGATTAAGCATTACCCATCTAGCATGGTTCCATATTTTGTTTATCTGCCAGTCTTTCCGTTATCTAACAGGCACAAAGTACTTGACAAGGAGCATTCAAACAATTTTTATCAATTACTCTTCAAGTTAGATTGTCTGAGGTTTTGGGGTTTTTTTTGAATAACGATATCCATGAATGAATGTCTGGCAGATAAGGAGCTGTCATATGTTTTGGCCATTTACAAATGCTGGGGAAATGCTGCACTCTTTCTAGGAGCAGTAAGTTAACAGAACTATGTACTCAGTCTTCTATGTAAGTGCATGTACAGCTAGTCTGCAGTGTTGCTTGTTTCCAGAAAAAAAGATCTTTAATCAGTAAATTTCCCATAGCACTATAGTACCAGTTAATATTTTTCAGAGGAAAGCACTAGTCATCATTTTCTTCTTCAAACTGAGTAAGTGCCGCAGGTCTAAAAAGCCATCTGATTTCTTAGCTCATATGTAATAATAAAAGTCCTTAAATGTTAGACAGAGAGCCTAATTGGTTTCCTCATTCCATGTCTATCCAGGGCTATGAGGAATATGAGTACTTGCCATTTCTGGTTTAAGTGAACATGTTGGCTGCATGGTATGGAGCTGTTCTCTGGCGGGAAGTCACTTGTCTCCAAAATGATATAATCATAGTTCAGAATCACTTTTAAGGAAGTATTGTTTGAAATGTCTGCTTTTGAGTGATTTTCTTTTTTTTTTTAAATTGTCTGTTTACTAGAACAGAAAGTGCAAAACAGAACTGCAAGTTTGTGCAATGCATTCAAAAAATGTTTTTTTTTTCCCAATATTTACAGTTTTGTTTATTTATACGTAATTTGACTTTTAAAGAAGTTAGCTGAAGTGCAGGCAAGTCCCAGATTGAAAGCTGCAGCAGCTTTATATTTATCCCCAGGTTAGATTTTGTCTCAGCAAATCTTCATATGGTTTGTATGTGCTCTTATAATTACATCAGTTGTGCCTCTAAAAGCCCTTTTAAATATGCAAAATTTATCGGTGATTACTAAACATCTGTTACCAGGTCTGTTGTAGAATATTGTCTCTTCATCAAGCTAGAAGGATTGCATTTAATCTGTTCTAATAGCTCAAAAGATTAAAGGTATGAGAACTTTAAGAAAAGATTTTCAGTTTTCTTGTTTACAAGTTTTTTCATCATGTAAAATAGTTCCTCAGTAGATCAAATCTTCAAATGTTTAAATTGACAAGTTATTATGTTGACAAATGCTAGCTGATGATTTCTCTAATCTTTCAATAGCTAATCTTTCTTTTAGCTCTGTACAAGAAATTAGTTGAGGTGAGAGAGTGTTATTGGTCCTGTATTAGCAATACCTGACGGAGTGTGTTTTCCACGTTGCAGGATGCCCCTACCACCATGACAGCGCTACCCAGATTGGCAGTGTTTTGTTAGAACTGTGTCTGGGATAAATGCACAGACAGGTCTAAAAAAATATATTTTCAAAAGCTCTCTATGAAGGAGCAGAAGACCTCAAGAAGAATGCAAGATTGGATAAATCAATTCACATTGGTTGCTCTAGTGGTACAGACCAGCAGTAAATGCTGTTCAAACAAATGACTGAAATAGGTTTATAGTTGTTTAACTGTGAACCTGTTCCCCACAATCACAGCATTTCAAGTTTTGAAGTGAACCATATGTTGATAAATGCTCAGATACTTAGTCTCTTTGCAGTGTAACAACCACACCAGCTGTATGTGGTTTCATTTTGCTCCAGTGAGGAACTTATGCGTCCCAATATAGCTAAGCATTTAAGCACAGTCTTACATCTTCTTTAAGCTTTGTGTTGAATTTAAGTAATGAATTCAAAACTGAAATTCTCATCTGCCATGTGCGTTCCCCTGGAGGCCCTGATGAAGTTAGAGAATTATTGTTGGGCTGCAGATTTCACAGAAGCAGTGGACTGTAA
Organism: Burhinus bistriatus; assembly: GCA_013397275.1. Taxonomy (NCBI): domain Eukaryota; kingdom Metazoa; phylum Chordata; class Aves; order Charadriiformes; family Burhinidae; genus Burhinus; species Burhinus bistriatus. The sequence continues at coordinate 67,091 of VYXH01011488.1, read as the reverse complement.
CATCCCTGCCTTGATCTTACTGAAGGACCTGTTGTTACAAACCCTTATATCCATGAGATGTCCCACTACTAGACGCCAGATTTATCTAGCATGCTTAGCACATGTTTGATCCCTGCATGGAAGCCAATATCACTCTATTTGGATGAAGGTAATTGCTCCTGAAAATTCCTTTAAAATATGAATGTTTTGAGTTCAGTTTCTATGATCTACTAAATGTGTGAACATTTTCTTTTTTTCATTCTTTCAAATACTGTGAGTTTACTTCCTTCAACTTTATGTGTAATTCCCTTACAGTCTAAGAGTATGTGTGCATTGGTCCACAAATATAACAGTTATTTATGCCTTCCTTATCCTTCATTTTAAAGTCAAATTTCTTTCAGTCACTCCAATAGCACCCCTGCTTTTCCTTGAGGCTAAATACATATAATTATATGTATTTCGATGGAATGTACTTACCCTCACTAATATCTTTAATGCCACGTGAAGTAGAAATTTATTTTTTTTTTTCCCTAGGTGTGGCAATGATGAACAGAGGTTGATTCACTTTGACTTCATCTGTAATGTCTTTCTAATTCGTGCCAGACAGCTAACTTGATCTCTGTGCTGAGAGGTATTGACTGAATCATGTCTTAACATTTTGCTGGCTACAGGCCTTTAGAGATCTTCCAATTGTACTTTCCAAGGGAACTAGCTGATTCACTTGTACTTGAAAATCCAGAAAATAATACAGAGGACAAATAGACTAGGACTCTGGATAAAAAAGGGGGACTGCATACTTGTCAGTGAAGTTGTACCTTTGGGAACTTCAGAAGTCCAATTCCAACATTTATGTGTTATTTGGTATCCAAGTATCTCAAGATGTAAGCTGAGTGTATTTAGATTGCATGTCTCTCTGTCTACTCTACTTTTATAATCCAAACACCTAGATGTCAAATGTCAAATGTCAATGTAAAAACTCCTAGATATTCCCAGAGATTGTCCATGGGAAAAGACTTTACATTAAAGACAGCTGGACTATGACAAAGTACGTATATTCATTTCCGAGATAAGTAATGGACATAGAAATCATTTGGCATTTGGAGAACCCAAACCAAACCTCAATTCTATTTGATAGGTAATTATTTAAGCAAAACAGAGTAAGTTTAGCATAAAACAGATTGAGAGACACTTATCTCAGAGTATCCAGTAAACTGGGATCAGATGAGACTAAAAGTTTAGTCTTTAGTCTACATAAGGTATTTTACATATACCTTTTTTTAAGTCTTCTAGATTCAAATTTTCAGATCCTTTGTCTAGTCAGTAAAGTGGGATGTACTAGAGAAGGGAAAGGTATCTGTCTTGTCTTTCAGGAGAAAGTAGTTTTTTGTTTTAGGTACCTAATTTACATCTGAGAAGGCTGAGCACAGATACGCAGTTTTCTCCAGCCTCAAGTTGAGATGATTTATCTTCAAAGACCAGAACTTTAGACCTGGACCCTGAGCATTCTGGAGTGTATAACTTGATGTCTACCTGTTCATCATCAAAACTTTTACACTTTTCATATTCAGATCCCAAATTTGGTATCTGAAAGTCAGATATTACAGCATTTGTTTCTTTTGGCATTTAGCGAAGCAAGCATGTTCACGAAGACTGCTATAACAGCAATAACCAAATGAATGTCTTCTGTTTGAGGCCACTGTCTTAACCATTTTGTAGATTTTTCCTACTCTGTATGCTTCTGTCTCTGAAACAGAGCTAGCAAACGCATCTATCCTAGCTACAATTTCAAGAGTTTATTTCTGTTCTGGTATCTTTCTTGCAAGTGTTCTTCAAACAAACTAATAGATTGTTGACCTTCTTATGTTTGTGCATGCACAAAGTACCTGAACAGTAACAAAAACTCTGTGGTCTGTTTGGATTATAAAGGTGAAGATTACTTCTCTGGTTTGTAAAAAAGCAGTCACACATGCACATTTTTGACAGGAATCTTATTCCTGCTAATTAAATTTCATTTTGAAAACACTAAATTAAGGTAACAGTGACAGCCAAGAATTACATCCTTATTCCATTTTAGTTGTTTGATGTTTAGAAATAGATTTGGCTGTTTCATTCATCTCTACTAAAATTTCAACTTCATAGATCTATGCAGTTAAAAAATAGAGAGTATTTCCTTTGTGTCCACATGTAAATATAACAATTTATAATACATGTATGTATGCTCATGCAAACATAGGTTTATCTGACTTAGTTTCAGCCTAATTTGCTTTCTCCTTCATTCTGAAAATGTCATAACCTTCTCTTATTAGCACACCATGAGCCCTTTTCCTCTGGTATATGTTCTTTTCTTGAGGTCATGACAGGTCATACATTTCCCTCACAAGATAAGACTATCAAAGCACCAGTCATCTAACAGAGATATGTTGTAACCATGGAACAATTCAAGTGTGTCACTGTCATAATCCATTGAAGAAGGTCACCAACACCATGATTTGCCTTGTATCAAGATCAGAGTCCCCGAGTACTCCATTAGCAGTAGCGTGATTTGGCTTTCATGGTCCCTGGCATTGCACCTAATAGCAGTAATTAACTACACTGTCAGAAATCCCTTTGCATGCTCTTACTTTAAATGTTCAGGTTCAGTAGTACCAATATTTTTTCTGTTGATATTTAACAATAAAAATACTTTGTCTGCAATAAGCAGTGTAAGATTCTTCAGCTTCTCACTAAAGGTCATTTTGACCAATTACATTACAAAAAAGAGGAAAAAAGATTGAAATAACACTTATCATAAATCCTAATTGTAGTTCATCATAAAGTAGGTTGTACATGTGAATGTCATTTTGCTTACTATCTTTACTTATGAGAATGGGTTTATATGTGGAATTGTGCTATTTCTCTGTAACACGTCCAGGTGCAAATGGAAATAAAGGTAGCTAATTAGGTGGAAGTGGGTTTTTTTTGAGACAATTAAGTATCAGTAAGTTGGGTTTTTTCCTTCTTCACTTCTTTTAATAATTACAGATTTCAAGTTGCATTATTTCTGAACTTTATCTCACTAAAAATGATTTCAGCACAAATTCTTGCAAAAAAACCGGAAATATCAGTAGAAAATAACCATCCAATAATTTTTTTTCTTTATTGAAAGTAAGTTCTTTACAAAGTCCGTGCAATCTATCAGGATTGGTCAGACTTTGGACAAGAAAGCTAGAACAGATTGAATAATAGATTTTATACACAATTAATCGGGTTTTTTAGCATAGAAAAAAACCCTTTTGGTAGAAACAAATTATTCTAAATCAGATCTAAAAATAACATCTTGTAAACTTTTTACCCTCTAAAGAGTTTATAACAATTTTCCAAATCGTTTAAAAGCTATTCTTGCTACCTTTACATATTTAAATGAAAGTAAATTCTACATACTAGACCCTATCTGCTTTACTCTTTGGAAGGTTTTTTATTCTCTGCTTGTCAATTATGTTCCTCTTCAGGAGGGGAAAGATATAACACTATGTAATAAGACTAGCACTCCTGCTGATGTGTTGGTGTTGAACAGCTGCCATAGTCCACAGCAGAGGTGTTTGCATTTCAAAGCTGAGTGGATTGAACAAGATAACAAATACAGTCACTTTAATTTGCGCACTTGTATGTCTGCGTGTGGTTAGTCAAAACTGGTGAGGACTTATTGCAGTTCCTAGGTAATTTTGGTTCTTTAAGAGGAGAACATATTTGAAAATTCAGGAAAGTTAGAAGTGCAGAATGGTATGAAAAGTGGAGGAAGGGGAAGTGGAGGTGATTTTTAGGTAGAACACTGATGTGTAATCCACTGGTGGTGAAGATGAAGAGTCTGAGCAGCCCAGGTGCTCATCTGTTTCTGGGCTTTTTTGTTACACAGAAGCTTGTCTTTCTTGTAGATCATAGAATCATAGAATGTTTAGAATTGGAAGGGACCTTAAAAATCATCTAGTTCCAACCCCCCCGCCATGGGCAGGGACACCTTCCACTAGACCAGGTTGCTCAACACCCCATCCAACCCGGCCTTGAACACTTCCAGGGAAGGCGCATCCACAACTTCCCTGGGTTTCAGTGTCTCACTGCTCTCACAGTAAAGAATTTCTTCCTAATATCTAATCTAAATCTAGCCTCTTTCAGTTTAAATCCATTACCCCTTGTCTTATCACTATACTCCCTGATAAAGAGTCCCTTTCCACCTTTCCTCTAGGCTCCCTTTCAGATACTGGAAAGCCGCTATAAGGTCTCCCCAGAGCCTTCCCTTCTCCAGGCTGAACAACCCCAACTCTCTCAGCCTGTCGTCATAGCAGAGGTGCTCTAATCCTCTGACCATCTTCGTGGCCCTCCTCTGGACTCGCTCCAACAGGTCCATGTCCTTCTTTTGTTGGAGGCCTCAGAGCTGGACACAGTACTCCAGGTGGGGTCTCACGAGAGCGGAGTAGAGGGGCAGAATCACCTCCCTCGACCTGCTGGCCACGCTTCTTTTGATGTAGATATGTTAATAGCACAAAAAAGGTAAAAATGTATATCTTCAATATGCCTTAAGAGAACAACTTTCAGAGATAAAGTGTTCTAAGTAATAAATATGTCAGTCACTTTGAGACTGCAAATGGATCTTGCTCATGTTTTGTTATTCTTCCCTTCTGCTTACTGAGCTCTGAGTTCTAAATCACTATGAATAGTATGTTGTGTTTGAGCTGGGGATATATGAATATACTCCACAGTAAGCATAGCCCCTTTCTCTGATTTTTTCTATAGCATACAGCATCTGGGATTCAATCTGTAGTCTTTTACACTATAATACTCTCATATGGTAGTGTGGCCAATTTAGTGTCATTTTAATGTACTGTCTTCCAACAGAAACATTCAGAAATTTTTACTTCAACCTGAGGATGTCACAACTTTTAGGATGGCTTTTTGGCTGATTGGAATTGTTAGTTTGTGTCTTTAAGCTCTCCATCAATTTTGAAGGCTGTGAATTTGCTTACTGAGAAATTAAAATTTAGTATCTGCTATAATCACTTGATTCCAGGAGCTGAGGTTATACAAAAATCCCCAAAACTGTACACCCACACCCCCCCACACCATTCACAAAAGAACCTGTGAAAAAAAGGTGAAGTTGCATCATGGGATATTCTGATTGCTGTCAATGCCAGTCATGGAGTTTCATTTTTTTTCTGGTTTTCTCTTCAACACCCCTCAAAATATTACACTATAAAACCATCCTCACAGCCATAAGGGAACTTAAGGATTGTCTGTTTCTTATATCTTTATCCCTATAATGAAAAATGAGAAAGAAAACCTGTGTCGGACAAAAGTAGGCTTGATGCCTTGTATAACTTTTAGGTCTTTTCATATATTAATATTAATGCATTACTGGAACATAAACCACTAGAATCATAGAATCATAGAGTACCAGGTTGGAAGGGACCTCAAGGATCACCTTGTCCTACCTGTCTTGGCAAAAGCATGGTCTAGACAAGGTGGCCCAGCACCCTGTCCAGCTGAATCTTAGAAGTGTCCAATGACGGGGAATCTACCACTTCCCTGGGGAAGTGTTCTCATTGTGAAAAATTTCCCTCTTGTGTCCAATTGGAATCTCCTAGGGAGTAACTTGTACCCATTACCTCTTATCTTTTCCATGTAACTCCTTATAAAAAGGTAGTCTCTAACTTTTTTGTAGCCACCCTTTAATTACTGGAACATCATTATAATGTCTCCCCTATACGTTCCTGTCTCGAGGCTGAACAAACCCAGTTCTCTCAGCCTTTCCTCATATGGCCCAGTCCTTTGATCATCTTGGTGGCCCTTCTCTGGACCCTCTCCAGCCTGTCCACACCTTTTTTTATAGCGAGGACCAAAACTGCCTGACGAGCCCTGAGTAGAGTGGGATAATGAGTTCTTTGTCTCCGCTGGTTATGCCCTTGTTGGTGCAACCCAGCATCCTGTTGGCTTTCTTTGCCTCAGCAGCACACTGTTCACTCATATTGAGCTTGCTGTCCACCAGGACAGCCAGGTCCCTTTCCACGGAGCTGTTTCCCATCCAGGTAGATCCGAGCCTGTGCTGCATTCCTAGATTGTGTTTTCCCAGGTGCAAGACCTTGCCCGTGTTGAACTTCATAAGGTTCTTGTTAACCCACTCTTCCAGCCTATCCAGGTCTTCCTGCAGCGTCCTGAAGCGTCCACTTTCCCACTCAGTTTGGTATGATCGGCAAACTTCTTCAGGGTACACTTGATCCCGTCATCCAGATCACTTATGAAGATATTGAACATAATAACTAACATAAAATAAATAATTTTCCCATACAGGAAGAGAAGAACTGAAAAACATTTGGAATGAAAATGGGGAACAAGATAATTCTGCATCTTTTTCTTTCATGAGAAAACAGTAGATTTGCTTCATTTTAAAGAAAGGATTCATGAAGATCACCCTAATTTTCAGGATGGTTAGAGTAAGAAGCATCGTTTCCCTTTTTTATGCTGGACAAATAAATCAATACTCATTTTTTATTTTAACAGAACTTATTTCATTGAAGTGATGTCCTGAATCCACAGTAGGGTGGTGCATGCATATGAATCACTCCTCTGTGCCGTGGTTTCAACATAAAGAAAAAGTATGCACAGGGGTTAGGCTGGAACTGTAATGTACAGTGGCCATGTCGATACTACTGATTAAAAGAGGATTAGAAACCACACCATGTGGCTGAGGATTGTTTGGTATCCACGCTACTTAAACCTACCCCCTTTTGTTAGCACATGTGTCTTGGAGAGACATTCAAAATAATGAGCAATCCAACAATTCAACGGTGTGGATGAGTAAGGATCTATGGCTCAGGTTCACCCCCTGGACTGTTTTTATTTAACAAATGCAAGTGTACCCCTCTGCCTGTTCTGGATGCTCAGTGAACCCAAGGCGGGTCACAGCAGGCATCAGCAAATATAGCCAGAGCTGAAGATGCGGCCATATAGAAGAAGGAACAGCAGTCTGTTTCAAAGCTCTGAGTGTAAACAACAGAAATATGATCAGTTTGGACTCCAGCATGTGCAGAGCGAGCACACGGTTTCTATATTTTGTATTGCATCCACATCCAAAAGTCCTGGCTTAAAGTTAGCCTGAATGAGGAGCCACTGGCCTGTACCTCTGAATGCTGTTGGGTAGGGGCAGTGTGATGGGGATGGGGGGAGAAAAGGAGGTGTGAGATGAAAGCTTGGACTCTTAAGGTATTCTTATTCTCACTTATCTTGAGGCACACTTGGGACCTGAGCTGTCAAGAAACTGAAATCATGGTCTCTGAAGAAATCAGCCTGAAGTTGAACCCCCTCTGCATCTGCTTAAAATACACTTAAGTTTTAATAGCTCCACAAAACTTAACTGAAAACGTTCTCCTCCTGTGGGTAGCTACATGGCTTGTTGAATTCATTTTTTGAATAGTTTCAATGAGCCTGAATATAAGGTTTACAAGCCTGATCTATGAAATCTTTCTGTCTGACCTGGTTCTATGTACTCAGATGTGTGATAGGTGGATGTTTTGGGAAATTGCAGCTTTGCTGAGCTTGTAGGCAGATCCCTGCCAGAATTTCTCCAACATGCCTCAGTTTTGCCTAGCTCTTGTCCCACTTGCTTTTGTGCTTGTTACGCTGCTTAGAAAATAAAAATGGTAAGGCAGGTTCTCTGGAAAAGGGAGCCAAAGCACCCATTCCTGGGCAAGTAATGATGTACAATGTAAAGATGGCACCAGTGCACTCCCTGCCATTGCTCCTTTGCCCTGAGCAAAATGAGAGCATCTTGTGAATGTAGGGAAAAGCTGCTTCAAATTATGTGTTAAATTATGCTCTAAATTACACACATTTATTAGATATTGCTGGAGGCCTGTTCTCCCGCTTCTTCTGAGATACCATCTGAGCACAGGTCAGTCAGACCTGAAATTTGTTCCTGTAAACTGAGTTCATCTCAGTATAATTCCCTGAGTACTGAGTGAGCTAAATAGTTTGGTTTTTTTACAATGTCAATGCTTTTCTGTTTTTTTTGTTTTGTTTTGGGTTGGGTTTTTGGGGGGTTGGGTTGGTTATTTTTGTGGGTTTGTTTGTTTGTTTGTTTGTTTGTTTGTTTTTTAATAAAGAGAGCTAGTAGCGTTTACTTTTTTGTGGTTGGAGATCATGGGAATTTTCATTGCTTGATCCAGTCAATTTTATCTTTAGCAACAGAGCAGCACTATGAAATCTGAACTCGGTATAAATCAACATAGTTAATTTTATGAGACACTTAAAGGAAGTAGTTACACTGCTTGTAATCTCTACATGTATATGTCAGCTGTGATTTTCAATGCTTCCATGTAAAACATTTCTTGGCTTAAATTTAATCATTACTTCATGTAATAAAATATTCTGAATTTACAGATGAGGTAAATCTGAATTTTTAGAACAATGGTTATACAATGATATTATCTTACTTAGGAGTCTCTCCCTTAGCAGTCTGGGGTTTCTCCAGACCAGGACGTGTGTTATCAACTTGAATCATCACAGCAGTGGGTTGTTGCAGTCATTCAGTGAGTAGCTCTGGACTCTCTAGTGAAGACGATGCTATCTTTGTGCTTGACACCTGCAAAACAAGGTTTACTTGTTTGTAAGCAGTTAGAACATTAAAAGGCACAGAAACATCTTACATACCAGTATCATAATAAAGAAGAGTTTTTTCTTACACTGCAATTCTGAAAGCCAATGTGCTATTCTTAGCTATCTACAAAGATCACTATGCATGATTTGAACAATTTATTTTTTTTTTTTCTGAGCTTTCAAATTAAAATGTTTTCTCTGCAAGATAAATATAATCTCCTTTGTAATTTGAAGTCCTGGATGATATCATTAGGCCCAATAACAGCTGTGATTTCTTCAGGGAGAGTTTAATCAGTTTGTTGTGACATGGTACCAGGAACTCAATTGTGATTGATCACTCCTGCTCAAGAACTGGCCAGAAGGGACCCTGAGCAAATCATTTCAACAGTGCCTCAGAGCTGCAAAACCTCAGACAATGAGAGGCCTCTTGAAGCTGGCAGAAATATTAGCAGACTGAAGGAATGGAAGGGTTTCCAGTGACTCTGTAAATACTGCCTTCAGCATGTCCAGGGGAACTTCTGTTATCCCATTACTCAGTGCATTGGTTCTCAAGATGGGATGAAGGGTAAAATAGATCGCTCTCTGAGGCCACCTTATTACTAGTAGTAAAGTGTCAGTAAATTATCAGGAAATTTAAAAAACTTTTTTTCTATGAAAATTATGCATTCTGTGGTTCTGCTGATCTGTACCAGGTTTTCTTTTTCGTTTTCATAGACTCAGGTAACCAAAGAGGTCCTTGCACTTATCTACATGTAACTAACGTGTATCCTGGCCATAAAATTTCATTGATGATGCTTATATTAAATCAATATATCATGGCTGATCTAGAGAACGCCCTTTAAAACAACATTGAATCCAAGGAATCAGGTCATCGAACAAATCAATAGTCCACCAAATCCCAATGTAAATCATTTTAGTGACTGTTCGCCTTTTTATTGGTTAGATAGTGGCTCCCACTTTCAGTCACTAGATCTTGTTACACTTCTTGCCTGCTACATCGTGCTTTTAGTATAAGAAATCTGCTTTTATGTAATGACTCATAACAACCAAAATCCTTGAAGGGTTTTCCTCTGCTTGCTAGCACATACTATTTGTGCCATCATACCTTAACCAGTATTGTTACCAGTGCTCAAAAATTGTTTGCTGAAGGCTCCTTCTTTTGAGATGACCCAAAATCATTATACTGTAAAATATCCTAATACAGAGAGAATTGTAACATCAACATTTGCCTAATGCCTCTCAGAACCTCTTTGTGTCCCAACACGTTGTCAGCACAGTCATGTCACCATTTTGCTGGCAGTGATCAAATCTGCCTTTTTCAGATAATTTAACTGAATTGAGTTCTTTAATAACTGATTGAAAACATGTTTGCCTGAAATATTTTTTCTAAGCACTAATTTTCAATTTTTTTTTTTTTTTCCCCATATGGACACTAGAATCATGTATAATATTCTGTTAATAGCTTTTCTAGGACTGTAGAACAGTTTTCTACTTCTATTCAGTATTCCTTTGCTTATGAATCCAAGGATCACAGCTGCTTATCCAGATGTCATAGTAAAGTAAGAACTCATCACGATGAGCTCTTTAGTTTTCCCAATTACCTGTTTCCCAAGTCATTTATTTCCAAAATACTGTCCTTTGTGGTACATATTCTTTGTCTTGAAATGGTAAAATGGAAAGACAGGAACAGATAAAGTGTGAGAAAAAATCACTGAAAAGAATAAATATTGAAAAATGTTAAAGGCCTATTTAAAAAAAAAAAAGTGGGGGAAAAATGTGCTTTCATACGTAAGAGGTAAAACTACTTAGGTGGTCACCTTTCCGAAAGACAGAGGAAAGAAGCTGTAGGCTTGCACTTCTTCACAAAAGGATTTAGTATAAGTGTTTGGAAAGCTAAAAAAACCTGCAGGAGTAGGATACCTTCAATCTTCTATTCTATTTTCTGTGGAACAAATATTTAGCTCCCTCTGCCAGTTTCATCTTCTCCTAGGTTGTTAATTTTACATAATACAATTTGGGTTTTATATAGTCAAAATAGATAATTTTGTATGTATTATAAAAACTTTCCCATCTTGGCAAACATCAGGACTGGTTTGAAGTGAAATGCTCTCAATATATTCCAGCCAGGTCTAACTGGAGAAGAGCAGCTTTCTAGCTCCCCACTGGAAGCACTTATACAAGCGGAAAACAGAGGACAAGAGGAAGCTGTAAGTCAGAAGAACTGCTGGCAGCAGATGTAGAACTGAAAACAGGATCAGGATGAAAGAAAATATTGGTAACTCATATAAAGAAAAACAACAGGCATCAATGACAGCATGCCAGGGACATTCTCAAAAAGGTATTACTAGAGTAACAATATGGCATACTAAATTGTGAAGCTATGGTAACACCTGCTTCAGACAATCCTACAGAGATACAAAGAAAGAGGGAGAAATAGGAAACAAAAAAATATTAGACAAAATTTTCAGAATAGTTGAGATGAAAGGAAAAATACAGAAAAAAATTATTGGACTTGGAGAAGGACAAAAAAAATATCAATATTGCAGACATCTATTTTTCATTAGATTAATCCAATTCTTTTATTTCTCCTGTTAAAATTAGATGCTAGTCTATTCACAGATTACTTTGGTAGCTTTCTGCCAGTTATTTCCATGATATTCAAAATTACATTTCTTGGAAACTATTGATTAGATGACTCTTTATGTTTCCTGACTGAATGAAGTAATATTTTTGGTGTGGGTTTGCTTAACGAACAAATGTAGAATTTTCTTTTTTATAGTTTGACAAGAAAATCTCGCTTTTGAGAACACTTATTTGTAAGTACCCTCCTACTCCTAAAAAGTGAGCTCAACTTTTGGTATAACCTTTTCCAGGTTGTGAAGTGGTGATTGTGAAGACAGAGAAATAGAACAGAGATGGGCATGTAGGTGAGTTTATGGGACAATGCATGTGTGTTTAGCAGCTACCAAAACTACTGGCAACAGGAGTCTGTGTCGTAGTCTATGTCAGAATTCAAATGAGTACCTAGGAAAATGTTTTCCATTATGGACAAGATCCAAAGCCTACTGAAGCTGATTTAGTGGTTTTCTTGTGACTTCACAGAACTAAGGAAACGCCTTATATACTTAGTTTATTGAAAAATAAAGATAACCAACTGCCTGTGCAGCTAGATGTGATATGACACACATGGTTTCAACACACTTTAGATCTCCTCCAGATGAAAGGAGATAATTAAACTATCTTCATTGCTGTCATCATTATTAAGTTACTTGAAGTGAGACTGGCAGCTTTTCAATAATTTGATTCTTAAAATATGCGTTTCCTATAAAAAACACAATAGATGAACAAGCGTCTGGCATGGAAGAGACGTATAGTAGAATATGTCATAAATAAAGTCTTGTAAGGAGCCAGAGAAAATGGATTAGAAAAAAGGAGTCATTCTCTTTGTTCCTACTGGAAGTGATTTGAACCACATGGAGTAAAAGGCCAAAAGGTCCCAAAGAACAGATTAAAAAAAAATGCTATTGTTAATAGAATGGGCAGATTAGAAAGTGATGACCTTCAGATAGATAGAGAGAAAGAGAGAGACAGAGAAGGGAAAATTTATCATGTTTTTGTGGGAATTCATATTTGTTTGGCAACTGACAAAAATATTGGCAATAGCAAGTAGAACTCTGAAGCTGAGGCTGGCAAAAAAGAAGCAAAAAAGATTAGCTCTTGGCAGACAAGAGAAAAGGAAACTGAGCTTGTCATCTGAGAATGGACTGGCAGAGAAAGACAAATGCATTAGGTCAATGAGCACGGCTTGATGCCTGAAGGAACAAGTACAGGTTTGAGAAGATGAAAGACGTGGATAGATGTACCTGATCAGAAGGATATGAGGCCTACAGTAAGGTATGGAGATTAGAGCAGAATAAGAAAGTTTATAATTTTAAAACAGCTAGCTAGGAAGTTGTTTGATGTGAAGCAGAAAGAGACTATAACTCTTTAGAAAGGAAAAAGTTAACTGAATAGGGAGAAGGGCCCGTGTCTGGTGACAAGTAACCAATAAAACGGTGAGAGAAGACTAAAGATTGACAGACAGGAGAGGAGAGACCTAAAAACCAGAAACCTGAAAAACAAAAGCTAGGGAAAAGCCTGAAAAGCTGGAAAACCCTCAAATTTTTTTACCTGGTGTTAGGCCACAAAATAGTTGGAATGCTCAAAAACAGAAAGAATCCTCAGGTAAAGAAGCTGTAAGATACAGGCTCTTAAACAGTTTGGTTAAAAGAGACATGCCAGCCTACGGGAGAGGGAGAATCCTTGGGATATGGTCATTGCTGGAAAAGGAGAAAACCAGGAAATATCACAATGAAATACTCGATGTATCTTCAACAATCTGTTTTATAATCCACTATAGAAATTGCAAAACGCCAGTCTTGATTTCAAGAAGGAACAATGTCTTATGAGCTCATCCAACTCTGTTACACAATATCTAGTCTCTGTAAGAAAGTAACCCTTTACTACCCGAAGGTTAACTTTCTGAAGTCATCTATGTGTTATTATTATTTTAATATATGAGCCAGAGAGTGTTATTTATATCTCCCAGGAGCACTGGAAAAAAATGATCTTACATAGGCATATTGGGACTTGGAATATGTCCAAAATTAGCTGACTGAGGGCATGAAAGTACCAGCATGATTTATCATTCTCATAGCGAGGCTAAGCTTTTGTATATGTTATTCTTGCACCAAGCATTACAGCATTTTCCCACTGCATAATGAAAGGTACCTTTGCAGTCACGATGAAGTGATTTCTAAGGAGCTTAGCTCTTAAGTACTGCCTTTTCAGACTTGAGAAGATACTTGGAATTTTGAAGTGACTTAAACAAACATTTCTTAAAGAAATCAGTTTAATGACAATTGCTGTCTCTCTCATGCTGTGTAATTGTTCAGACACTTTCATCCATGTCAGGAGGGATGCAGCATACATAACATACAGACCTAAGCAGCTATCAGGATCCACTGGAGACCACGTTCTCCTAGAGCAGATCCTCAAGAGAGACCTTTATGTGGACAAATGAACGGAGGCTTCTTTCAGTAGCTAGTGATGTCTGGAGAGCTGAAGATCTGACCAAATCTAAGTGTCTGTTGGGGGAGACTGAGTAACTCAGCAGTCTTTATAAACACTAATCACTAAATCTCCACTGCCTACAGTAGAAGTTTAAATGTTATAGCTGACAAGTACATGTCTATATCGAGACACCTAAAGTGTCTAAAGTCTGCAGATGAATCTGGAGACTGCCTGACCACAACATCTAATGGCCTTTGAGATATCCCAGTGTATCCCAGCTGTGCTTCAGCTGCTGTTTCAGAAAGTGGCCTATGGGCATCTCCCATAGACCCTATTTTCCCTTTCTCTTCATTTTAGGGTGAATCTACTTTAAAATCTTAGCTTGGATCAGTATTGCACCTTTGGGATGTGTTTCCTGGCTATGCCCAACTCCTGTGTCTGGGTTTGTATTATGAAGCTGTCCTAGAGTGCATGACCCCGTTCCCTTTTGGATTAAATTTAACCAGAATATGCCTTCACTAAGTGTACTTAATGCTATCTAGCCACAAATGTGAATTTTGTCACCATACCAGATTATAAAACTCTGAAATGAGTGCACACCACCCACTGTTTCACTCTACAAACCTGCCCCTATAAGCTGAGACTGTATGCTGGGGTGCATCAAAAGAACTGTGACCAGCAGGTGAAAGGAGGTGGTTCTGCCCCTCTACTCCACTCTGGTGAGACCTCATCTGGAGCGCTGCATCCACGTTTGAGTTCCCAGCACAAGAAAGACATGAACCCACTAAAGCGAGTCCAGAGGAGGGCCACGAAACTGTCTAAAACATTGACACAGCCATGGCAGGCATGACAGAAGACCATCAAGGGTATCTGCTCCTTTCTGAAGGAGCAACTAGAGGCTGTAGGATTTACTCTAGGAAATTTAAAGTGGCACTAGATGCCTCTTTTTAGGTGAGAGACTTTTGGCTGCCCCTGACATATTCCTTGCTTACACTACTTTTGGAGACTATATATGTTACCCAGGCACATATGAGCATGGTAGTACCTCTGTATATAACCTTGTGAAAAATTCTACTGAATGCAACTAATAGCTCGATAATGGTTAATGAACAGGGTCAGGCTTTAACTGTTCTGGTCTCTTTGTTTTTCTTTCCCTCCTTTGTTTCTTCTGTAGTCATTTGCAATGCCTTAATTATCCATTCCTTCTCCTCAGTTCATTGCACTGTGTTGATGGAGACATCTAAGCAATAATGCATATTTCTATATATTTGCTTCTGCTGCTTCTTGTTATTCTTCCAACTATGTCTAACTCATGCATTTCTACTGCAGCAACAAAGATTACAAAATAAATATATAACCTTCAGTGTAAGGAGACCTTCAGCAAAGACCCATGCTTATCATTTTCTTAACAAAAATTGTTTGTGTTACTATAAAACCTAAAGTGCAATTTTCCCTCACTTATCAAGCACACATTGTCTTTGCTGGAGGTAATTTCTGGTGCCTGCTACTTCCTATCAGTGTCTTGATTTACTGAGCAGTGGGATCCTGCTACTACAGAAAAGCAAAAGAGGTTTTCATATTGTAGGTTTTTTTTTTCCTGTAAGTTTCCTACTTTTGAAGAAATAGTGTGCTGGTATCCTTGCCGAGAAGTGTATTAGTGATTAAAAGCCAGACATATGCTGGTGCTCATATAATGCACACAGTTTACAGTACCTGAGGGTTTTTGCGCTTTATAGACTCACTGTGTCTTCAGGCATTTAGTTCCTCATTCAGTAAAATTATTATTCAAACTTGGAATGTAGCATATAATTAAGTGTATTGAGTTTGCCAAAACTAATGCATAGTAAGGGAAATGTGTACTGGTCAGGACTCTTGATTTAACAGGTTAGTCATGTGTGTTGCCATACACTTGTATGACCTTAAACAATATAAACTAAAAGTACTTGTAAAGCAAATGTGAAGATTTTAATGAATTAACAGCAGTTTTTCAGTTTCAGAAACAGAGATTAGTTCACTGCTGCTGAAAACAACATGGTAGTGTTCTCACCTTTTTTTACTCACATTAATCTTCTGTGCAAAAATATAGTGGTGGCAGGTGGACACCTAAGTTGCAGGGTCTCTTTGGCTTGCCTTTTTTCTACTTTGTATCTCCCAAGATGCCACTTTCATTAAAAGGTTATGGAAAAGACTGGGATTCTTTCTTAAGCTGGCCAGAAAAAAAGTAATTTTCATAGTGCCAATGCCTAGATCTTACTCAGAAATGCAGTTGGATTATGGATGGGCATTCCACAGGAGTGATGAATTTAGAAATGCAGCCGAGTCTCATATCACAGACTTCGTGGGTCCACTTAAAAAGTGTGAGTGACAATCATTTCCAACCCTAAAGGAGCATTGTGAGGACAACTATGTTAAATGGTTATTCATAGTTGAAGGGGTATAAATGTCTAAGAAAGACAAGTATTTGAGTGCTAATATAAACATAATCTTAAATGTCAATGTAAAGTGACTGTAAATGTTTAAAATCAGAAGGTATTGTCTTACCTTCAGCTTATGTTTAGACTGTTTAAGACTGCAGAAGATATAATGCAGTCGAGGTATAAGGTCCATAAGGCCATGATGTTACAGAACTTTTATGCCACCGATTTACAGAGGCAGAATAGCAGATGAAATGAAAATGTCATTCAATATCTGGAGAAAAAAATGTTGGCTTGTTTATTTTGGGTTTTTTAATACCGCTATTTCTCATTGAATGTTTACTTTGTAACCTAAAAGGATGATTCACCACAGAATACCTTTGGTTTTCTGCTAGTATCTCTCGTTGATATCACAAGGCAAAGGCAAAGACTTTGATCTCACCCTTTGAAAATCTTACATATATACTTAATGTTAGTGTGAAGCCAAGCATTTCATTGGTTAAAGTGCTGTAGTTTTCCTTTTGGGGCTGTATGTCTAAGGTGGGGGAAAAGCTACTCAAAGAAGAAATCGTGATAAGTAGGTTTGTGAAGCATACTGACGTATAATCAATGGAGAAGTATACTGATCACCCTGGACCTTGGTTCTGCCCTCAGCTAGGGCTCTCGGCTGCTCTTGAGCAGTTTTTCCCTCTGCAAAAGAAAAGAAATGTCTCCTACATTGGTGTGCAAAGCACTTTTCAGTGAACTGAAAAAAAAATACCTGTAAAAACTAGGCATTATCAAGTACATATATTTTGGGGGTTTTCTAGTACACTTAATCTCCCATTTTTTGTCCACATGATGGTCATGAATTTAGAAAACTTTTCACTGAGCAGCTATGTAGTCAGAATTGTACTTTGCTTATTAACATGCAAGCCTCTGCCAAACTACTTCTCTCATTTTACATTATATAAACCGTTTCTCACAGCTTATTTCCCCTTATTCAAACAAACAATGACCTTTGTAACACTGAAAATATTAACAGGAGGAAAGTTATTTTAGGACACAAAGGACCAATTTTTTAATAAGTGTATGACCAATGTTTTTTCTCCTCTAATTCCTCACAAATAAGTTATGGGTTTTTTGTTCACTCAGCAATATCTTCTGTTCATTCAAAAGATGACAAAATTAAGTCTTTGCCAGTGTATTTCAGACTTTTCAGGATGTATAGTAATGTACGAAACACTGGATTTTATATAGATGGGTTTAGCAATCTCTGCATACTGATTTGGACTTTGAGAAAGAAGTGCGTTTGTTTGTGTTTGTCTCAAGCCATTTGTTTTGGGAATAACAGTTCATGACTAATTTACAGGAGGAGTATTGCTCCTTTGGTAACCAGATGAACAAGTGACTGTAAGAAAATCCTTTCTCATTTGCTTTCACAGACATGGTAAAGAATCAGAAATTCTGGTCCAAGCCTACTCAAAAATATTTTAATTTGTGTTTTTTATCTTTGTTGTTTTGTAATTTTTATAGACATGATCTGATCTGATGTTTAACTGATGAAATTGGTGGATTTCCTTCAATACCATTCCACTAGAGCTTTGCCCACTGGCTACGAGAAATGAACTGAAGTTCTTTGTTAAAAGGAATAAACAAACACTTTCCCAGTACAGAAGTAGCTGAACACTCATCCATTGATAAAATATACCATTATTGTTTTATTCTATAAGTACAGCTTCTGTTTTCTAGGTTCTTTCATGAGGAGAAAACCTATCTCTGGAAAAAAAACAAAACAAAACAAAACAAACAACCAACCAACCAACCAACCAAACAAACAAACAAACTCAATTTAAGTATGGCATTTTAGTGCAAAGACCTGAAGAGCTTGCAGCTTTCCAGGAAGCTCAGAGCTAAATTATCCCCCTTGAGGTTAATATTTTGATTATAGCAACTGCATTCAAATATACACATTAAGTCAATTATATGACTGTTTTTATGGACTCTTAGAGTGTGTGACTGACATTACCAGTTGATGTTTATCATAATACTGTTGTGCACCATATAGATCCACACTCACAAATCACCTGTCATTGATGACCTGAAGTCTTTCTAAAGGATGCTGTGAGTAAGGTGAAACCTATTTGTCATAAGCTGTGAATTTTGCTCTAGCTAAGCTTTCCTGAAAATAAATGTAGAAGTGAGCCATTTGGAATATGCCTGTGGATAATTTGTTAGGCAGCAATTTTAAAGCTTTCATAGCTTTAATATGAATTTAAAATGAATTTTGGTAAACATACCGAGGTTATGTGAAAATTAATGCATTTTTAGGAGATAATTCTACCTTCCTGAACAGACCATCACTTGTTGGAAAGTGAAGGAGAAATTGGTTTCGCACTTTTCTCCTTGTTTTTCTTGAGTACAATATATTGTAAAAAAGTTATAATAATGTAGTCTGAAAGAAAATGACAGGGGATGTCGTGAGTAGGCCAGATTATACTTGTTCACTCATATAGAGGAAAATAAAAAAAAAAACTAGACAAAATGCTTCCAAGCATCTCAGTAGTTCTTCTCTTGAAAATTTGTTATCTGTAAATTTATAATTTTCCCGCAGTAAGCACCAGTGAAAATCAGCATAAACACATGCTCATTAAATGGTCAAATGAAGTTAGGCAGCTCCAAATCATCAAGTAGTGTAATAATGTATTAACTTCTAAATCTAAACTGGATCTAAATTGGAGATTGGCTCTGTTTTGAGCTGGGATTTGGACAATTTCCCTTGTAACCTGAATTATTCTACTGAAAAAAACCAAACCCTAAAGTACAGCACCTTGAAAAGATGATATTTTTTTTTAATGTGCCACTAACAGTTATTTAGCTACAGTGCCTAAATGATGCTTGGAAAAAGGTAAGACAATTGCTCCTTTGGTAGAAGCAGGCGGCACAACAGATTTCTTCAATACTATATCCATTAAAGAAAACAGGTCTCCTTTAAACTGGGTTGTCTTTCCACTAGTGACAGGTGTGTTTTTTACACAAGAGTAGTTACCATTGTATCAAATCCTGTAGGAAAAAAGGCAATACATTTTGTAAGTTAGATGCAGCTATTGTTCTGGCTTTGACTCAGTATCTATGGTTATTCTACTGAATTAAGGCATATGTACTCCAGTCTGGTATTTGCAGGCAGAACTCTTGCAAATTGTGGAAGATTAGCATATTTTCTAATTGGAGTGAGTTAACTGATGGGTCTGACATAAAAGTGCCCTAAAAAGGGTTACATATTTTTAGCTGAATCTGTTTCTAAATGACTTCAAGCTGTGTGATTTAACTGGCATGAATTTTTTAAATTAATCTAGGGTATCTCCCATTATAGACATTCTCACAGACATTTTTAAGAATATATTAAATTGATATGTAATCAGCCTAGGCTACACTGAAACAAACCTGATTTCAGTGAAAATTGTTCACTTTCCTATTATTCATAAAATTAAAAAAAAAAAAAGTGGGAAAAGCATCATGGTGTACTTTATAGATCATAAAGGAGTAGAAAGGGAATGAAAAATTTCCTGGTGATTACCTCTAATAGAGCAGGTCTGTGCAAAGCCTATGCTAAATACACGATGTAAAGAAAGGCAACTCTACTTTCTTTTTCAGTGTTCTGAAGCTGTAATAATATTAAAATAATCCTATGACACCAAATTCAACTGAGAACGTATGAACGCTATACACATGTGGGCTTCTGTACTTAACTTTATAAATGAATTATTAGATTCAGAGAATTCAGATTCATGGCATGGCTTCAAAAAGAAAAGTAATGACTACAAAGACCTAGAAGAATGGGTGCTCTATCCTTTGCCTCGTTTGCTTAATAAATCAAATATTGTTCTGAAGAATGGAAGATGTTGTGACAGCCAGTGGGTTGAGGAACATAGACCAAAGACCAAATATCCATCCTATGCAAGAGCTGCAGCCATGAAGCTATCATTGGAGGTGGACGTCTTGTCCTTCCTCTGTTCTTCTGAATGAAAGCTGACTGCAGCTTCCACGTGTAGCACAGACCTTAACACAGGCACCTTTGATGTTTTAAACACAAGAGTCTCATTATTTTAGTCCTTAATGAAGTTAGGACAAACTTGTGGCACTTCAGAACAAGCATAGTAGCAGAACTTTACTGGAAAGAATTTTGTTTCAGTAAAAATCTTTGGCACCAAAGCCATCAAAAAAGGTTTGGGCAAACCAAAACCTATGGAACTATTTACATAAAGAATAATCAGATGAAATAGTATCCCAGAAAGACACTAACCTTCCAAAGTCTTGTATGATAGGTACAGCCTCAAGATTAGTTTCTTCAAAATATTGTTCTCTCCCTTACCTTACCCCTACTAACTCAGCATCTTTGAGGAAGACAGAATTACTTATCTCCTTCCAGACATGGTCCACAGCTGAATCAAAGGCACAATTTGTAAATGAAAGGTTCCAGTCCTCTGTACTAACTCCAAATTCACAGCAATGAGTTTCAAAAATACTTCTTTTTTTTTTCTGATTACCAGTTTCCTGTTTATTCAGAGGTGATCAGTCTCCTCAGGACCGTTTACTGGATTAGCTTTGTTCCTCTAATCTCTGTGAAGCTTCAGACACCTTATAAATGCATGTGATTATTAAATCATGGGGAAGAGGTAAGGGGGTTTTTTGGTGGTTTTTTTGACAAGGCTGATGAAAGCAGTGAAATGTTCTAGTGATTCCACTTGATTTTCATTAATATTTCTGCTGCATTTTAGTACAAAGCAATCATCCCATTTCATATGGGCAATCCGCATTTTGAATGAGCCTAAAGATTTGATACTTTCGATCGGAGTTTAACATCCATCCTTCTTATCTGAAAGTACAGTTAAAAACATTATTTGGATTATAAGAAAAGCTTTCATTTGTACAGCCCATGGCTGTCTGTGTCATAAATATGCACATATCGCTGCCTCAGCAAGACTTTTCTAAGCACGTTTCATGGTACTTTTCATATGCATTGGATTTGATTTGTTTTAGGGTATAATATAAATTCTTGCTGTGATACAGGATTAAAAAAAATACTTTAAAAAAACTGGCTTAGTTACAAGGCTGCGCTCATCCTACAGAACCCTAAAGTTTTATTAACTGTCCAAATAACCTGTTATCATTGTTTATGCACAGAGCTCTCATTTGGTTCTGACTATTGAATCTACCTTTTCTTGAAATATCTTCAACCCTATGCGTTTGCCCTGTTAGTAGTATGAATCCTTCAGCACATAATGATAGCATTTCACATTCTGAGCCATGAGCCCATGCTACATACCACAGAATACAAATGTGCGCAAGGTGGTAGTTTCATTATCTTAGGGTCAGTAGAATTTCAAAAGCTCCGAAATTACGTCTATCAGTGATGCAAGTGTCAACTTAGTTTTAATAAATCTTTGGAAACAACCGTGAGTTACTTCTAGGACATCTTCCCATTTCCGGAAATACATCATTCAGCTGCCAAACCCGCTATCAGTTTGTAGCAAATAGAATTTCATCCATTAAATGCAAAGTCTCACTTCAGCTTCTGCATGCCATCATTCTATGATAGCTAAAAGTGTGATTAACCTGAAGTTTAGCTGATATCAAGCCAAATGTATGTTATTCCACTTAAACTGGAACAAGGTCTTGAAAAATATTATTTTCTGCAGCATATGCATAGGGAATGTTATGTTTACCATACTTCTCATTATTCCACAATACAAGCTCTGGATGCCACTAACATTGTGTAAGGAGATTTTGACGGTTTCTCAGTTTTCATTTATTCTTTTTTTTTTTTTTGGCTTTTAGAAAGTCACACAAAAACATCAGATCAAACCAAAAAGAAAATCCTGCCTCCAATTAATAGGAGAATCAAAATATAGCAGAACATCTTGTTTGATGATAATAAACTAATATTGCATTATGTATTCAAGCAAACATCCAACTGAAGTTAATGAGACAGCTAAGGTACTTTACTTAATGTCGACTTAAAATAACAAAGTCTTTTTAGACCTGGTATCTACACTAATAAATCCTGACAACAGCTCGAGTGAAAAAAATATTACTGTACTTCTTTTGCAAATGTGAAAACTGATATGTATGGATATTAAGTGGTTTTCCTAAAATGGTAGAGACAACCAGAAAAAAAAAAATTCGGTATGGAGAATAACAAAATGAAAAAAGATCCTAATGTTGAGTGTGACATGCGAACCACCAGAGTATTTTATGAGCCTGATATATCAAGTTGATGTAAATCAGGAGATATTTCTATTAACTTTAATGAAATTTTTTTTTATGTTAATTTTCTTTATTTTGAAAAAGACTCACAAGAAGTCATGTTAGACTGAGACAATAAATTTATTTATTGAAAACCAAATATGCTTCACAAAATACACTATTTTCAATGATCTATTGCAAAGTGTTTTGTAATGAGAGAGAAAAAAATATCAGAATTTGTTAACTTTGTTAATATTTTTCAGTGGAACATTGTATAAACTCAGTGGATGTGTTTTAACCTTGAGTCATGATATTACAACTATGAGGGGTATAAATAACCATTAATATTTAAATTAATATGGTTTCTTATCATATTTATTGTGTACTTAGCAATTACTATTTTTAAGTTTTTGTGATACATATTAGCTCTACATTTACCTTACCATAAACATTATATGTGAGGATTTTTTTCAGGGAAAAATCTCAGTTTAGAATGGGCAAATATTCAAGCTGTCAGACAGGTATCCCATGTTACCTTGTAAAGAACTGCATACCTCTGTCTTACCTTCTTCATCCTTATCATGCCTTACTAATCATGACCTAGGTGGCCGCTATTCCAGATTGTACAGGGGTGTGTTTCAGGTCTTATTTTCCTTCACCTTCTCTCTCCAAAGATTGCAATGTGTTAAACACCTCTAAACAATAATTACCATCCTGGTTCAAAATAGCACACATTCAACTTTAAGAATTAGGCTAAATTGTCTCCAGTATTTCAGTGTTTTCTTATATAAAAGTGCCCTTTGTTTCATAATGAACAGTCTTAACAAACTTTTTACTGTATTTCTCTAGCATAATTTAATTACTTAGCAGTAAGACCACTATTTTACCACTATTTTTATTACTACCAGACTGTCTAATGTCACAAGGGGCAGACTGCAGACTGCATGTGGTCTAAGAAAAATTTTAAGCAGCTTACAAAGGGACTTCTCAATTGTGGTCCCTTCTGGCCAGAACTAGTTGATTGTTAATGTTACGATAATTAGAGGACCCTTTTCAGCTCAGCAGCAACGGGCAGCTGTTCAGGTCCAAAAACTGCAGGAGCTGCCAATCACGCTGAGCCGGGGACTGTCTCTTGTCAGGGGATTTGTCAGCTGGTGAAAGACCCCACTTCGCACTCCACAACATGCTCTTCTGCCCTTCCAATTCAACCTACACAGTGGACAAAAGTTCCTGAAATTACTATTCCAGCACTGCCAAATAACTGGAATCATAGATAAATATATTTTGGACTCCAGCAACATCAAAGCAAGTGTGCTCACCGTATTAAGGATATGAAGAATTGCAGTTCTGAGGTATTCAAAATCTAAACAGATATGCTGTGAAAAAGAAAAATATAAAAAATATGGTTTACTGAGACTGAAGTAAATGAACCTCTCAGATATTTTAAGTCAGTCGTGTGTCTATGTTTTTGGGGACATTTGATGTTAGTTTATGCCAATGGATTACAATTAGAAAGAGGAAAAAAAAAGTTCTGTATGTTTGAAGCAATTGGGTTGGAGCTATACACTAGTGGGGTTTTTTTTGTTATTTTTTAAGGCAACTTATCAGTTGTCTCAAGACATAAAAGGAAAAATTTAAATATCACCTAGTGAAAGGTAAAGATATTGCCAAATTATGTTGAATTCTTCTTCCCTATTTGTTTTAATTGAGAGAATTATACACAGTGTAATAAATTAGCTGTGATTTTAATTAGAGCTTGAATGTGTGAGTCCCTGACATGAACTACTATAACATATACAGTTTTATATTTTTGACCTTTACAATAAATTACTGACTACCAAGAACTGCAATAACGAAATATTAGTATCTTACTGTTTCATTAACTGGAAAAATATAGGAGACATATGCTGAGAATAAAATAATGTATCTATAAATTCTAAAAAATGGCACGCAAAGACTAGGAGGAATTATGCATGAATGTCAGTATCATAGCTGAAAGACAGTGGATTGTTCAAATCCTGTTGAGGCTGTAGTTATTAAATGTGAGTGTCTCCATCAAGGCAATTACAGATTAATCCTTTCTAATTCTGTAGGAAAAAGAAATATCAGATTAGAACATTTCATATGGAAAGAAGCTAAGCAAGAATATGATCTCTGAGAACATTTAAATAGGTTATATCTATCCAAAGTGTTATGTTCAAAAGAATGGACTGGCTCTTTAGCTAATATAGCCTGCCTGAAATTTCAGGTCAACTTCCTTTATGACTTCTGCATGAAGTTGAAGAAACTGATTCCTCCAGAATCTATATGGAACTGAAGATAGCATTGCCCTGTTAAATGATCCAGACTGAGTTCATAGCCGTGTGGCAGGTTATGCATCACCATGTCTTGAGCTAACGTAAGAGTTATACCATACAGTATGAGACAATTCTGGAAGATTACAAAGCATCTGTATCTTTGCCTTTGTGGTGGGTTGACCTTAGCTAGCCACCAGATGCCCACCAAGCTGCTCTATCACTCCTCCTCCCAAAACTGGACAAGAGAGAGAAAATATGATGAAAGGTTCGTGGGTCGAAATAAAGACAGGCAGATCACTCAGCAATTATTGTCACAGGCAAAACAGACTCAACTTGGGAAAATTAATTTAATTTATTACCAGTCAAATCAGAGTAGGATAATGAGAACTAAAACTAAATCTTAAAACATCTTCACCCCACCCTTCCCTTCTTCCCAGGCTTAACTTTGATCCTGATTTCTCTACTTCCTCCCCTCGAGCAGCACAGGGGTATGGGGAATGGAGGTTGTGGTCAGTTCATCACACGTTTTCTCTGCCACTCCTTAGTCTTTGCTCTCTTTCACTGCTCCAGCATGGCATCCCACCCACAGGAGACAATCCTTCACTAACTTCTCCAGCGTGAGACTTTCCAAAGGGCTATAGTCCTTCCCAAGGGGAACAGTCCTTCCGGAACAGACTGCTCCAGCATAGGTTCCCTGTGAAGTCACAGGTCCTGTCAGAAAACCTGCTCCAGCTTGGGCTGCTCTCCACAGGGCTGCAGGTCTTGCCAGGAGACTGCAGCAGTGTATGGGGTCACAGCCTCCTTCAGGTATCCACCTGCTCAGTCATGGGGTCCTCCACAGACTGCAGGTGGATATCTGCTCCGCCATAGACCTACATGGGCTGCAGGGGGACGGCCTGTCTCACCATGGTCTTCACCATGGGCTGCAGGGGAATCTCTGCTCCAGCACCTGGAGCATGTCCTCCCCCTCCGTCTTCACTGACCTTGATGTCCGCATAGTTGTTCCTCTCACACATTCTCGTTCCTCTCTCCCAGCTGCTGTTGTGTAGCCATTTTTTTCCCCTTCTTAAATATGTTACCACAGAGGTGCCACCACTATCACTGATTGGCTCAGCTTCGGCCAGCAACAGGTCTGTTTTGGAGCCAGCTGGCATTGACTCTATCAGACATAGGGGAAGCTTCTAGTAGCTACTCACGGAAGCCACCCCTGTAGCCCCCTGCTACCAAACCCTTGCCATGTAAACCCAGTACAACCTTGAAGAGTGACTAGTGCTGTTGACAGCTGCGCATGAGATAGGACACTCTTCTATATGATCCGATATGAGACACTATGTTCATTAAAACCCTGGAAGGAAGAGTGGCCCAGGAACGNTCCCACCCACAGGAGACAATCCTTCACTAACTTCTCCAGCGTGAGACTTTCCAAAGGGCTATAGTCCTTCCCAAGGGGAACAGTCCTTCCGGAACAGACTGCTCCAGCATAGGTTCCCTGTGAAGTCACAGGTCCTGTCAGAAAACCTGCTCCAGCTTGGGCTGCTCTCCACAGGGCTGCAGGTCTTGCCAGGAGACTGCAGCAGTGTATGGGGTCACAGCCTCCTTCAGGTATCCACCTGCTCAGTCATGGGGTCCTCCACAGACTGCAGGTGGATATCTGCTCCGCCATAGACCTACATGGGCTGCAGGGGGACGGCCTGTCTCACCATGGTCTTCACCATGGGCTGCAGGGGAATCTCTGCTCCAGCACCTGGAGCATGTCCTCCCCCTCCGTCTTCACTGACCTTGATGTCCGCATAGTTGTTCCTCTCACACATTCTCGTTCCTCTCTCCCAGCTGCTGTTGTGTAGCCATTTTTTTCCCCTTCTTAAATATGTTACCACAGAGGTGCCACCACTATCACTGATTGGCTCAGCTTCGGCCAGCAACAGGTCTGTTTTGGAGCCAGCTGGCATTGACTCTATCAGACATAGGGGAAGCTTCTAGTAGCTACTCACGGAAGCCACCCCTGTAGCCCCCTGCTACCAAACCCTTGCCATGTAAACCCAGTACAACCTTGAAGAGTGACTAGTGCTGTTGACAGCTGCGCATGAGATAGGACACTCTTCTATATGATCCGATATGAGACACTATGTTCATTAAAACCCTGGAAGGAAGAGTGGCCCAGGAACGATTCAAGGATCACCTCCTCCGAGCTGAAAAGCAGTTCACTCCAAAGAGCAGGAAGTCAGGCAAAAATGCCAGGAGGTCTAGACAGATGAACAAGGAACTCCTTCCCACACTCAAACACAGGATGTTGCCCCTGAACATCAGAAAACATTCCTTCAGAGGTCTCTTCCAACCTCAACCACTCTTTGATTCTGTGATTCTGCCATTTATTCTTTGCACCTAAATAAAGAAACCTAAGTATCCTGAATAGATTAGGAGGCTGTGTGAGCAGGATATACAGTCTGCTTCATCTAATATACTTTGCTTTCTAATTAGCTGATTTTGTAATCTTTATGGTCAAATGAAATGATACCCAGTTACGATTACCTAATATGAATAGTGTTGAGATCATTAGCTCAGATTCTCTATCCTTTTGTTTTTATTTAATTAAGAGCACTCACACAGCTTACATGCTTTCTATGTGAGAGAAAGATATGATAACATAACTGAATTTATTATCTGTTATTAATTTGTTGTCTGCCCAATAGTTCAGGGTTTTCATATCAGAAAGAATTAACTATGATATTCTTATACTTTTATTGCAATTGGAGGAGAGATTTCAGACTCTGTAGAGGACAATGGAGCTATATTTGCCTTTGGGACAGGTAGCGCACAGCCATTGCAGCATAAACTTCAATGCACAGTGTATTTTGAAGCCTGGGTTTAAGCCAGTGGCAAGACATTTTCATCACTGAGGGTCTCTGAACTAGTTAAAGGCAAAGGAACAGAGGCATGTTTGACCCTATTTCATATTCATGTCTCTGACTGCTATGTAGATGCGCCCATAGAGCATTACAGACCTAGTCTGTATCATACTTACCATCTACAATAATTTCCAAATACAGCTAAGCAAATGACTTTCTGTATTTACAAACATGTATTATTTTCTGTTCATAGTCTCTGTATCTCTATCTCTTGATGAGCTGGAAATCCATCTCAGAATTTGACAGTTCAGTTCCACGGAAAGTAAACGAAAAAAATCTGGCTATTGTGTTGTCCAGTAAAAAGAAAAAGTCAAAAGTTTAAAAATTGCCATAACATGGTCATATGCATTTTTTATATAAGCATTTATTATAATAATGAAATTATTTTTATTCTGATGAAGGATTTTGATTTTTTTTCTGTCATTTTGTAGACGAACAAGTGAACTAACAAAGAAGCTAAGGAACAACACCTATGGAAGATAGTAAAATAGTTTTTAAACATGAAGAATTTGATCCTGATAGAAGTTAATGCATGTGAATAGATGATCTGCTTTAGGTTTGTTTAAATCCTTTGCAATGTGTTTGACAAATAGATTTCAAATGGAGTACAAATGAAGAGAGGTACTGTAGTAGCAGAACAGCATTCTTTGGAGTTTGTAATGTCTTCAAGTTCTAACAGATCCTGTCTGCCAGACAAATGCAACAAATACATTTGTTATATCTGACAAGCACAAATCTTCAGGTAAAAGCACACCTTTAATTTGCTACTGAGCTACGACAGAACATTGCACCCAGAAATTTCATGATAGCTTGAATTTCAAATTGATATTAAGGTTGAAAAGATTTTAGGGTCTCAAAGATATTACTTCAGGGATGAATTTATGTTCTGGAATGCAGATACTTTACTGTATGAATTAATGTTGATTGTCTAACCTTGTGATGTGACTGGCAGAGCGGGGCAGGAGTGCTGTAATTCTCATGCACTACAGAAGGCATGGTGTTATCCAAATCCCAATGGTACTCCACTGAATTGATGAAATGACCGGGAAGGCCTAATTAAAGCTGTTCAGCTCAAATGTATTGATGTATTACATCTATTACGGTTTGGTTCAATAGGTCTACCCTATGAATGCTGCCATGCCTGTAAAGCAAACTAACAGACTGCATAAATAATGCTGGAAGGAAAAAAGACGCCCGTGGAATCAAAGCTGAATCATGCAAAATGCAACAGGCTGCCCTGTAAGCTTATTTTCATGTAATTTTGTATAAATAAGTATATTGCTTATATTTTATCAAGTGAGAAAAGAGACAAGTACTGAGATTGAAAACTGGTATGTATTTGGCAAGTATCAAGTTTTTGACTCTGTGATTCTTTAAAATTAAAATGTTCTTCAGAGATTACTTCTCTTTCTGTGATTAAAATATCTCTGAATAATAAATCCAGTATAATGAACAGGAATTCTAGTTATACTGTATTTCATTTATGTCTGATTTCTTTGGATAATAGGTTGTTAAAATTTTATATTGTGTTAACCATTTCCACAGGAATACGCAACTTTAAAATTATAGTTTGGCTGAAACCTGATGTAGAAAATAAGTTTACATATTCTGTTGCTGAGTAGCAAATTCAGCAAAATATATAGAGTGAGAGAGACCAGTACTGTTCACAAAATGAGATTAAATTCATCTGCTTGTCTTTGTCTACAAGAAATTGGATAGGATTCATCAAAAAAATGTCAAATATCAAACTTTATTTTGATATTTAGACTTCTAGAAATGTTAAATCATTTCTGTTTGCTGTTTAAAATAAGTATGAGAATTTTTTTCCTGGTTTTTAATTTGGCATATATCTAGAAAAAGAAAAATATTATAAAAATAGTTAGCCTGAAAATGAAAAAAAAAAAAAAAAAAGCAGTTCATTTAAAATAGGCCAAACCAGTAGTGACACTTTCAGCCTAAATTTTTGTATTCGTTAATTTAAAAAAAAAAATAAACTAAATTAAGTATTTCTTGGGTTTTTTTGGCCTGTCAAACTGAAAAATTCATGATTTTCCTAGCTCTGCTGGACAGCATGTTAAAAAATTGTAAGTATGAATATTTATATCTAATTTGGTCAGGATGCATAAAATACCTGAGAGGAAATTAAAAAATAAAATTAATAAAATAAATTAATAAAATAGATTCTTTAATCCCCCCCCCCCCCCCCCGGGATGGCTTCCTTACTTA
>VYXH01011488.1:19870-35356 GCA_013397275.1 Burhinus bistriatus | reverse complement strand
TTTTTTTTTTTTTAACGCTTGGCTTAAGATTACATTTCTTGTACATAAAATGTCAATTTGAATTTTAGTGGGCTGTGGGCTCTGGTAATTTATAAGGCTTACAGTATTGAAGTATGTCTTTATAGTCATGACAAAGGCTTTTAAAAGGGGCTTCCAATTTTGAGGGTTTCAATATTTGAGTTCCTAACCTAACCTATTTAAAGGAAGTGATTTTCATATGAGATTGCTTGGAATCTTTCTGGATAAAAGATTCCTTAAAATCACTTCAAAATGGGACCAAGCTCATACACAGTACCTGCCTTCTAAAGAGCTTATATTTTCAGTTGGCTCCCTCCCCCATCCCTGCTTTCCTTGCCTCCTTCCTCTCCTCCCTTCGCCATGGCAGTGGTGGTGACAAACACTGTTCCACTATTGCAGTATCCAGTGGGTGTTTCCATCTTGGAGTCCCGTCTGTGTTATGAATGGAAATAATACCTTACTTTATTTCAACATTCTTCTAAAAAAACATCCACTCTTTGACACAACTTGATGGATCCATTCTTTATTCAGCAGTTCATGTGGAAATACGCTTATAACACATTTTGTTTTGAAAAGTTTCCTAAATGGCTCAGTAGGAGTCAGGACTCTTAGAATTACACACATAATTATTAATAAAACTGATTGTTAATTTTTCAGTTCTGTAAGCTGGATGTTATAATTGTTTTTGTATCAATATTCAAGCTGCACCAGTTCTGAACAATCCTACCTCCAGCTGAGATCACAGAAAATGATGCACAACCTCAAGCTAACATGTTCTTCATCTCCGTATCAAGTACAATGACACTATGATACATGCTAATGTAGAATTACTCAATAACATTTTGAAAGGTACCATCTGCCTTTAAACCTTTCAAGATGCACTGGTACAGAAGGGTGGCAGGGAAGGAAAAGGAGAGGCAGTACTAGAATTTTATTTTATTCAAAGGTTGTTTTTTTAAATTTCAGTCAGAGGGATTGCATGCTTCTATCCTTGTCTAAAAAGCCACTCACCACATGACCCAAATTTAATTCAAGCTATTCATTTAAGCTCTAATCAATATGTCACTTGGAGGTGTTATGCTGTGATGTTTATATATTCAGTTTGAACTGTTTTCCACTTCTATGTAATAATGTTTGGAAAATAGGGCTGTTTATGAACATCATAGCTGTCACCTGTCATGGACAAATAGCTTCCAAAGTGTGCCCAATTAGATTAATATTTATGTTTATTCACACTTATTAGGATCTCATAAAACTAACCAGAAAGTTGTTTCCTTGCATGTTTCTCCTTCACAAAACATGAGTCAGGAAGTCACTCTCATTGCCCAGCTGCTCAGCTCATTCCCTAAGGATCCTCTTCAAAAAGGGGAAATAAAAGACCACTCTATCATGTGGAATAAACCACCAAAGCACCACGCGAAAGTCTGATAAGAACCTCTTTCAAATAACCACAGCTACACGTTTTATATTGACAGTGATTTGGTAATGATCACAGAACAAGAATTAACCTTACTTTGACAATAGATTTTTCTTATTTGCATTACAGGTCAGTAACTGAACGATATCTGTCAAACTGTATACAATCACATCTGAGTAAATAACGATCTCTGCATGGCAGGCTTTGCTTAACAGTATTTTTGTCTGAGAAATGCCAGCAGCAAAATGCCCATAACTGCTTCCACCCACTGTTCTTAGATAATTATCTGTGTCTTTACTTTCTGGGGTGATGGGGAGCAGCAGGGACATAAGCCATTTGTTCTGCTTTTGTTACAGGCTTCACATTGCTGTGGGATAGAGTCTGCTTGGTCACATCCCATGGCACAATGCAACCTAAGACAGTAGAACATGCCATGGATTCATCTTGTTCAAGAGATATAAGGTGACATCATGGCAATTTTTTGTTTATTGAAACAGGCAGCCACTTCTGCACGATGCAAAACCGAACTACAAAAGTAAATTAGAAAATAAAATCACCACCTCTGAGTTCCCAACAGCTGTGCTATGGATTTTTGTAATATTATAAAGATGCTTCGTGCTAGAATAATGATGAGAAATTACTGGCTGCCTAGTCATGGATGCTTCTACAAGTCTCATTTTCGTCAACAAGCAATGTGTGCCTCTGGCTTACGGTAAATCCATGTGGGGAACAATCACATCCCTGTCACATTGGTACCCAAAAGAACTTAGAGAATACATGTGAATTGCCAACAATCTCTCGAGATTCAGGTAACTTACTGAAATACTTAACACTAGCTCTTATGATGTGTATTTATTTCTTCCTTTAAAATCTCATTCCCCACAGTAAATACATTTAGGCATATTAGTAAGTGGCCAAAACCAGAACTGTTTATTCTACCAACTAATCCTATGGATTTCACTGCAGTGAGATTCAGCCCTGTATCATCCATGATTAACATTTGGCTCTGCAAAATAAAATCCCCAGGTACCAAAGCTAATCAAAGTATGATCTAAGGCAGTTTTTTCTTCAGTCCCAAGTCACCAAAAGTAAATATTAAAATAGATAAAATGATTACAGATATCTTACAATAGGGTAGGTGGACCTGTGCTGGATGTAATTTTATATAAACAAAGTTCTGGTCCATTTAATTTACCTTCACAAAACTTATCCTTAAATGGAACAATGCTTGAATCCAAAGTTAATGCCACTGAAACCAATGGCATAGATTGTAGTTTGGACTTTGATCTTTTCCAGATACAGACTCATTTGATACATATTTATAGACGTCTGTGTGCAAAACTGGACTTTGTGAATGAGATGCTTTCTACTCACTGAAGTGCATGACTGAGAATGACATAACAGATTCCAGAGATTTATTTGGTTGTCCAAATACAAAGACACCTACTGGCCTTTGAAAGGGCCTTAGCTATCCCTCCTGGCGTCCAGCTGCTGCTCCAGGAATTCACGAACCTCAATACCAGCCTTGTATAAGTGTCTCATACCTATATACAGGTATTCTGCACATCCTGTGTCATAATCACCAGTTCTGTGCATGTCTCAGATACCTTGGAACATCTCAGATAGCTCAGGGTACCTGTGTTTTAGGAGATGACTCAAACCACAGAACTCCATTGCTTATGTTGGGAATTTACATACATGGCCCACATGTTGACACATAAGATGTGCAATGATGTCTGAATTTGGCGCTAAACCCCCCTATTCCTCTGTCCAGGAAAGAGTATCCCTGTAAAGGCTATTGTAAAAAGGTGTAAGGCTGGCTGAGGAATGAATTGCTGCCTTAATGCTCCAGCAGGAACTGTGGTATTGGGGTAAAGTAGCCTTTACTACAAACAAGAACAACCCTTTGAGAATACTTACAACTTTCCAGTCTCACTTTGCAATGAATGATCTAGATGTAATTCTGGCAAATACTTGCAAGGATCAACACATGGAAGAAAAAGATAACACATACAGAAGCCTTCTGCTCTTTCAGGAACACCAAGGAAAACCCAATTTGCGAATTGAGCCCAAAACTCAATCAAGCTTGTGTCATTTGATTTGGACATGTTACACAGCACTAATTCTTACTTCCTTCCAAATTTATTTTGGCCTTGATTTAGCAGAACACATAATCTCTTGCTTGATATTTTACATACAATTCAGTTCATTGCCTAATTTAGGACTTTTTAACTGGCTACGTATTCAGACATCTAAAGGTAGGTATTCATGCTGTACAGGGCTATACAATACACATAGTTTGGTGTCTAAACCCCCTTTATAGTCAAGAAGGGTCTAAAACTTTATTTAATTACCTAAACATTGGCATCTAAAGCCATTTGAGTTTTCCTAAGTTACCCTGCTGGGTCATTGACTGCCTCTTGAGAAGGTCCAGGAGTCCACTGCGTATTCTGCGTCTCATCAGCGGGTAATTTATGGATGTCTGAGCTATACTTGGGTATTTCAAATGGCACTAGCTACTTATGTGTGGGCAACAGAATAAGAAATCAGGTGAAAGAAGAAGAAATCTGCAGAGGGTAACTAAGCTGTTCCATTTTACAATGGGATTAATCATCCTTTGGAAACATCTGTCCTTTACTCTGGATGTGTAAGGAACATGGACAGCTAACTTAGTCTTAGATGGGAAAGCTTAGGTGACCTGAATCCTTCCCTTAGTTAGTAAAACATAACAAATCAGCTGTCTTTCTGCCAGCATTACTGTTTTGGGTTTTTTTTTTCCCCTCAGTGGAAATGACTTTTGTTTTAAGGGACCAAATTGCTATAGCAATTCATGAATAAGCATTAGTGTCATCTGGCAAGTTTTCAAGATGACTTGTTTTACTACACAATGCTTGCACTGGTTTTGATACAGTGACCTGCATAGTGTTATTTTTGACCCAGTTTAAATGAGCAGAAACAGTCCCAAAAATTACATTAGTCATTTACCAGAGAAAGCATTTTTATAAGGTGAAACAAGATAATAACATTATATCATGATCTGAGGTTTGGTGCATTAGAAATAATAATGAAAAAATGTACTCTGACTCTAATTTAAACTCTTAAACAGTAAGAATTCCTTCATTTAACTGCAAAGGTGACTTATAGCATAAAATTTCAAAACTGTACTTTGGTAGAGATGGGATTTTCTGTAAATATCAGTGCACTAAATTTCAAACTGGCAATTTTTTCTATGATAAATCATATTGTAGAGGAAGGAACTGGACCCCGATATGATGAACTTAAGTAAAAATTATCTTGTTTTTTGTTTGTTTGTTTTTTTTAACAAAAAGAATGAAATTATTTTGGCAATACAGTATATACTAATGAGCATGTGATCCATTAAGTGTTAAACTCACAGGTACGTGTCTGAAAATAGGTTGGACATGATCCAGAAGTTTAAGAGAGAAATCATATTTTATCACTGCCTTGAAGAAGGTCTCATGCATGGTTGCTTTGGTTCCACTGAACAGAAGAAAAATCTCTGGAGTCTTTAGATCCATCCTCTAGACTGACCTGTGATTTGTTTTATTTACTACAGTGTTAATGTGCTTGTTCCACTTCAGGGATGAGATACTACAAAAAGTTCCACTGTGTTCAGTGGGAGGTTTTGGTACAGCTACATGCAAATACTGCATGAGAGTAAACCTTAATGTACACCCTTTGCAACTGTTACAACAAATCAAAGTTAATTGTCCTCATTTATTTTTAAATAAAAATCATGGAGCATAAGTACTTCAGTCAGTGTTGTAGAAAGCCACTGTAGTAAGGATGTAGAGACTTTCTGTAGAGTGCATTAGTAATAAAATGACCAGTCTGGATCAAATAAAGCCCTCAGCTATGCTTCATGCTTAATTACGCTCAAAGTGATTCAAAGCTATTTGCTAGCTGTGTCTACTCTAATTTCTAAACTGATGTTCACAGGGCTGATGGAATGCTAAAAACCAGCTCAAGCTGCTGGGCAGGATGACCAGCAGCAGCACCAGAAACTAGAGGAGTCTGCTTTTTTGTATTTCCCTTTCCCCGACGGCGGTTAGCTGGTGTATGGCTTAGCTGTCAAAGAGCGTAAGTCCTTTTGGCACACTTGCAGCAGAATGGGCCCGATGTGACTTGGAAGAAAACAGCTGACATAAGGTGGAATCGTCAGTGAAAGGGAAGAGGTCGTTATTGGTTAGTTTTGTTAGATGTCTCAGGAAGAGAAAGAAAAGCGTCAGTCTCTGCATGGATCCTTACAGCTCTCCAGGATGGCAAGCCATTGACAATGACAAGGTGCCATCTGTTAAGAAGCTATTCTGGAAGAAAACTGGAGCTGCTGGAGGATTTCACTGCACTGCAGTCAGCAAGTGCCATGTTTGTCATATCAGGGGTCCGTGGATGTCTGCAGGGACACCTGCCCTTACACACACTAGCTTTCTGATTTAAGCAGATAACAAGAGTGGTGAATCTATTATAATTATTTCAGGAATTCTGGCAGTTATTCTAAATATAAATTGCTGTGTTAAATGACTGATCTCCACTTCTAATATCTTCAGCTGGGAGTATTATAGAAATCACAGGCCTCTCTTGTTGGGGCTGGTTGATGTAATACTTATTGCATATGAAAAAAAAAAAACAAGACTAAAAAAGTCACACTCACCAGCCAATCAATATCTTATGTATTCCTTTTGGATGCATTTCTGTCAAATTTTCTTATAACCATGGAAAACTTTCAATATTATATCCTAAGCAAATCAATTTTATGTATGTGAAACTTGAAAAATGCCAGATATATGAAATATGCTTGCCTAAACAAGTTGATGGTTTGCAGATATATCTGCATATTGCTTATTTTATCTTGCAAAACAACCAGTTATGCTTTATGTCTTTGATTATTTAAGTTTAAAGAAAATAAAATTTGATAAAATTTCAGTTCTGCCACTCCTTGTATTATAAAAATGAATTAAAGAAGCCTGTATTTCCTACAGAAAAAAAAAAAAAATCATATGTAGAGTATGCTAATGAGCTTTTTATTAGGGCAGGTTTTGCATTTAAAATATTCTGTAGACAGCAAGAATAATGATACTACTGTAATGTAGACCATGATGCAATGAATATGACTGCGATTAGATGCTCTCTGCAAGTGATGTTTTAAAGTCCTCTCAAGTCTGAATTGCACAGTACTAACACATAATAATATCACTAATAATTTAAAATTATGTGTTACTCCAGACAGACTGGAATCGTTCTGAGCTGGAATAATCTTTGTACTTTAACAGACCTTTATAAACTTTCCACTTCTTCCTTTGAGGATATCCTGTGCATGTCTGAGTTTGTTAGTTTGTTTAGAGATCACAGATTCAAGAAATCCAGCAATCACATTATCAAATCTCAGACCTGTCAGCCTCAGCCAAGGCTGTTAATAGCAATTTTAGCAGACTGCAGTAAATCATGTTCTACACTGTATTTTTCTCTCTGTTGGGTTAAGATCCTCAGTTAAGGCTCAGATCTGCTCCATATTGAACTCAAATGAAATATTGTCTGTAGATACAGTGGGAGCAGGCCTGGACCCTCAGGCAATGATTGGATGGGAGATCCCCATTAACAGAGTGATGGGAATTCTCAGAGGTCAGATGGACCATGTGCAAATTATTCATTGTATATGGAGATAATTAGACTGACTTCTCAACTGGATTCAATCAGCACAGCTCCAGTCTCCCATGGAATTATACTGATATTCCAAAAATGACTCTATGGCCATAGACATATGTCCACTAAAGTGTTATTATATAACTTTTCAATTATGTTGTATGCCGATGTCACTTAATGTTTTCTTTCATTTTATTTCTTTCATAAACCTGGAAGACTCACTCCACTGGTCAATGGTCTCTTACTTTCATATCGACTCTGTTGAATAATCTGGGCACACTTTAGTGACAGCCTATCCCAGGGTGTGATGGGCTTTGCCTTTAAGTGCAGTTTTCACCTAGCTAAGAAACGTGGCTGATAATATGTCATTTTGTTCACTTGTTGTCAAATACTTTGTAGCAGGAAAAAAAATCTTGTCAGTATTTTTCATGCTTCTGGCTTGTGAAGAGCTTGGGAAAAGAGAATGAGAGAGAGACAGAGAGAGAAATGTTATATACCTGCTTTCTAAATTTAACTATTTTAATGTTGGATTTATCCTCGACAAAAGTTCCAGAGGATTATCTCTGCCTCTTTCCTAAATGTAGAGTAAGATTACTTAGATACTTATTCTTTATTTCTTTTTTAGAAATAATAATAGTAATAATAACAACAACAACAACAACAGCATCAACAAAATAAACAGCCAAAACCGTTCATTTTCTATTATCCCCTGAGGGGTATAATGGTCTATATAATTCTATTTGGGAAGCAGCCGCATAGAGATGACAGAGAAGCCAACAGAAAGGGAAGGAGAAAGGAAAGGAGGATAAGATGAAGGAATGTAGAGATGGAAGGAGAGACAGTGGAAGAGAATAGGGTCAAAGTCCACACACAGAGATGAAATCAATAAAGCTATGACATTTTATACAACAACAAGGATGGAATCTTCTGTGCACGAACTGTGGATTTTCAGAACGAAACAGAAATGTCAAAAAAAGCCTGACAAAGATTTGTGGTTGCTACTTAGCATACATTTGAAACTATTTGTCTGATGTATTCCATGGGTTAAAAATCAGTCTTTACAAATTTTTGGAGAAGAGTCATCCGTATTGAATATAATTTAGAATGGTGGCTTCAGCTCAACAAAATTTGGCTGTTTATGGGATAGATGTCTACAAGAAAGCAAGGTAGCTCAATTAGTTTGCCCACATAAATATGTCTAACACCATTTGAATATATCCAGACTGGCCCAGCTACCATTCCAGAGCAGTACACGTGTCCAAGAGGTCTTATGAAATATATGACTACCATTTCCATGTACATGTCATGGGTACTGCATGGCATCTCAAACGGCATCAGGCATTTTAGTGTGGGCAGGTGAGTAGAGCTTTAGATCCTCCTTGACTAAAATGTGGTTTGAGGAATCCTACCTTGATTGTACCTACCTGTAGACAGGTACATTGCAATAGCTTACATAAGTAAGGTGAATCTATAACGTTCAAAAAGATGCTTCAGTTCCATCACAGTTAAGGCATACTGTTAATCCACCTTTGCCTCTAAAGTTAATGAGGGGTTACAAAAAAATTTACTCTAAATAAATGAAATGAGTAATCTGGAGGTAAAGAAAAGGAAAAAAAAGACAAATAGTATTTAAGAAGCATAGATTAAAAAGAATCAAAATAGAAGAGACTATAAAAGAAAAATAAGATTTTTACCTTACAAGTAATTAATTAAAAAGACCCAACATTCAGTGCTAGAAGTAGGCAAGTTAAGCTGTGATTCAAGAAAGTATATAAAGATATATTTCAGTTTCACTGAGACTTTTACTGAATCTTACACAATCACACCTTTTCCACTTTGGCTAAGGAGGTTCATATGCTGTTGACTGACAGTCTTAAACTCTGTGTTGAGGCACAATAACGAGAATAAAACTGCAATTTTTATGGTAAAGCTACAAATAAAGATTCTGCTTAGTAACATATGAAAGGTCTTTACAATTCTTTAGCACAGCAGTTTTCAAGGAGCTCTGAAAAACCGTTTTAATCCCAAAGGTTACTTAACATGACAATTATACCTCAGGTATCACGTTTTTCACAACCATTGTAGGTGCAACACTGAGAAATCCAACACTTAAATCAGTAAGTGTCCAGCTGTACAATGTGTTAGACTGTACTAGTGAACTCTCAAACATGGGAATTGCCCTACTGAGTTGCTACTTAATTACTTTTACCTTATTACTCATATTTTCATTAAACTAGTAGACTGTCTTTTCTGTAGTGTGTTCCATATCTTTTCTCTCTGGAACTAGGATTGTATTAAATTACTGTACTTTACCTCATCTAGAATGTTTTACAGTTGCACTCTAATCACTTTAAGACATTTCATTTTTGCATAAGCTTTTAATGATACTGACATATTTTGTATTATATTGCATACATATATTAAACACATACTTTTGGGATAAGCTATTTGGGGCCTGGTTCTGTTACACATGCTCAATCAGTGGGACTAATCTTATAACAGTATACTCTACAGGGGAATAACATCAGGTCTTTAAGTTGACACCCTGAATTACATAGAATGGGTAAATAGTTGCTCAGGGTTTTCTGTTTATGGAAAAACTGAGGAATCCCAACATAGCAGGATTCTAAGTAAATGTGCTTCACAACATATGGATAGGTAAATTTAACTGCATATCAATGTTTCTGATGGTTTCAGAGTTAGGTAGTTTCCCAAAGCATAGTTAGGTAAACCCCACCCTAGTATTTCCAAATTATTTACAAGGAAACACCTAATTCCACTACACTTATTCAGCAATGACATATCCTTCCTTGTAGTCCCTCCTCTACACTGGTCCAATCTTAGAAACAGAACTGGAGATATTATGTAGCTGAATTATGCACCAAGGGTGAGGTATTTATGCCAGATAGAAGTTTCAAGGTTTCACGTAGTTCTTTTCAACAAGAAACACTGCTGAAGTGGGTATTATAAGCAGAACAAGGAATATATGGACTCTTACCTTTGTCACTTGTTCTAGCTGCCCAATGAACATTCACTGAGCATTCACAGAATCGTAGAATCTTTGAATCATAGAATAGTTTAGATTGGAAAGGACCTTGAAGATCATCTAGTTCCAACCCCCTTGCCATAGGCAAGGACACCTCCCACTAGACCATATTGCTCAAAGCCTCATCCAGCCTGGCCTTGAACACTTCCAGGGATGGGGCCTCCACAACTTTCGTGGGCAACCTCTTCCAGTGCCTCACCACCCCCATAGTGAAAAATTTCTTCCTGAGATCTATTCTAAGTCTACCCTCTTTCAGTTTGAAGCCATTAACCCTTGTCTTATGACTACATACCCTTGTAAAAAGTCCCTCTCAGTTTTCTTGCAGGTGCCTTTCAGATACTGGAAGGCTGCTATAAGGTGTCCCCAGAGCCTTCTCTTCTCCAGGCTGAACAACCCCGGCTCTCTCAGTCTGTCTTCATAGCAGAGGCGCTCTAACCCTCTGATCATCTTTGTAGCCCTCCTCTGGACTCGCTCCAACAGGTCCATGTCAGAATCACAGAATCACAGAGGGGTTGAGGTTGGAAGGGACATCTGGAGGTCAGTTGGCCCAAATCCCCTGCGGAAGTATGGCCACCTAGAGCCACTTGCCGAGGACTGTGTCCAGACAGCCTTTGAATATCTCCAAGGACGGAGACTCCACAACCTCACTGGGGGATTTGCAGCAGCGTTTGGTCACCCTCACAGTAAAAAAGTGTCACCTGGTGTTCAGGAAGAACCTTCTGTGTTTCAGTTTGTGCCCATTGCTTCTTGTCCTGTCAATTGCTTTTTGTCCTGTTAGTGGACAACACTGAGAATAGCCTGGCTATGTCTTCTTTAGACCCTCCCTTCAGTTATTTATATACACTGATAAAATCCTCCTGAGCCTTCTCTTCTCTAGGTTAAACTGTCCCAGCTCCCTCGGCCTTTCCTTGTACGAGAGATGCTACAGTCCCTTCATCATCTTCGTGGCCCTTTTTTGGACTGTCTCCAGTATGTCCATGGCTCTCTTTACTAAGGAGCCCAGGACTGGACACAGTAATCCAGGTGTGGCTTCACCAGTGCTGAGTAGAGGGGAAGGATCATCTCCCTCAACCTGCTGGCAGCTCTCCTCCTAATGCAGCCTAGTATACCATTGGCCTTCTTTCTGTTAAGGGCACATTGCTGGCTCGTGTCCAATTTGTTGTCTACCAGGACGCACAGAGCCTTTTCTGCCAAGCTATTTTCCAGCTGGGCAGCCCAGCTATGTATTGGTGCAT
This sequence comes from Burhinus bistriatus, assembly GCA_013397275.1. Taxonomy (NCBI): domain Eukaryota; kingdom Metazoa; phylum Chordata; class Aves; order Charadriiformes; family Burhinidae; genus Burhinus; species Burhinus bistriatus. The sequence continues at coordinate 23,979 of VYXH01011488.1, read as the reverse complement.
GAGGTTGTTCCTCCCCACATACAGGACTTTGCACTTCCCTTCGTTGAACTCCATGACGTTCCTGTCAGCCAATTTCTCCAGCTTTTCCAGGTCCCTCTGGATGGCAGCATGACCCTCTGGCATATTAAGCCATGCCTCCCAGTTTTGTGTCACTGGCAATCTTGCTGAGGATACACTCTGCCCCGTCATGTAGATTATTAATCCAGATGTTGAACAGGACTGGATCCAGTAATGACCCCTGGGGTATAGCACTAGTTGCTGGCCTCCAACGAGACTTCGTGCCGTTAATCACCACCCTCTGGGCCCAGTTCCTTCCAACAGACATTCCTCCTTTTGAGCACTCATCTATAGAGAGATGCTATGTATCTAATTGATCTTTTTAAAGATCGTGACAATTGGAGTACGTTCTCTTACTGTCCTTTAAGTTTCTGTTGTAAACTGAAATAGTGTCAATAAACATATTTGTGCTCACAGATACTCAACATTCTTTTAAGACATGATCTGAAGGTGTTTGTCTATAGATACAGACTTAGACATAAATATAGTTAGCAATACAGAAGAAAGACAATACTTTTTCAAATACATAGATGCTAAGTTTCTATTAAAGATGAATAGAAACATGGCATTTATATCTCCAGTAAAGCACTTCATATTAGATCCATGTAGTGAATACATCCAGTACAGTAAATATGACACCAAATTTAGTTAATGTGAAGACATACTAATAAAGAAAACTGGGCTTTTTTTCCAGATTAAGAGTATAAAAGACATAATCATATAGTCTGTACTGGAACACATCATATATATTTTTTAAAAGTTTGAAATAAAAACAGACAAGAAATTAAGTATTTTCTTCACAAGTTTGCATCAACAAATTAGTATTATAGTGTCTCTCCTATATGCCATAAATTCATATAGAGGTTCTGAGAAATATTTTTAGGAAGGACTTGCATAGACTTTCTGGTTCTTTTATCTCTGAGAAGGCTTTAGACTTGTAAAATATGTCTTGAAGAACAGGATCCAGCATACCCTTGTCACAGAGAGGTATGTAAGTACATACTGACTCCTCACACTTCACAGACCCTGACCCAGAAATTTTGTTTCCATAGACGTGGAGAGTGGAAATGGATTCACAGGTATACCTTAGCTATTGTCTCAATTGCCTTCTGTTATGGTGTACACTTATGTGAGAAGTCACTAGTTTTAGTTTCTAAATACATTAGTTTTCTCCTTGCACCAGTACTTTGTGCTAATATTCCATCCCATTTCTGTGGTTCTGGTCTACAAGACTATCTTGCTCTACCTTTTTTCCCTTGGTATTCACAAGTCTGTGAAGTTTGCAAACACTGGAAGCCTACACTGAAGTCTTTTACCAAAGATATGAATAACTCTTTACACTGGACTGACCCAAGGTTCATCGCTGAAGAGCAACACTTGTGTCTTCCTGCCATCCTGACAGATCTCCTTTCAGTATAAAACACCAGATTTTCCTACTTCTTTCTTCCTGACCAGCTTGTAGTTCTTATGTTAATACCTATCAAATTTGACTTTAATAATAGTTTCTTCTGGGGAACTTTTCCCAGGTTTTTGTTTAAATCCAGATAAATTCAGTCCATTGCTTTAAAAAATATTAGGCCTTGGAGTGTGATTTCTGCTTTATGGTATTTGGAAGCAGAGCCTTATTTTGGGTAAGATTAATATTATCTACCAAATATCCATAGGTTAGAGAGCCTAGACTAACTGATATAGTCATGGGGAAAAAAAGAAAACAAGACTTAAGACACTCAATTTTTTTCTTATGGTGTGAAGTAGCAGTAGTTTTCAATACCACATGAGAGTGCTTGCTCTGATTTTAGCTTGTGTCAATCATTTTAATCTTGCAAGAGTGAAAGATATTGCTAACTGGGATGCACAAGATGGTATTAACAAAGGAGAGGTGATAAAGTTATTAATTCCACTGTACAAAAAATGGACAGGTAATTGTCACACGTAGAGCACAGGGAAAGGGCACGGAAAATTATGGGGTTACACAATATCAAACCCCAAAAAATTCTTTCTAGCTTTCTGTAGTCACATGACTTTTAGTTCCTATGCTTGTCTTTTGAAGATGTTCTTTTTTCTTTGAAAATCAGAGCTGAGAACTCAAAGTTCAGAAGATGTTTTTTGAAAAAATATTCTTCCTTTAATTTTGTGGATGCAATTCCACCTGCTTAAAAAGCCTATCATGTAAATGTCTAGATTTGAATCAATCATTTAAAAAATATTACAACCACACATTTCACCCAACCTATTTTCTATGACCACTTTAGGATGAAATGAAATATCTGAATTTATTCCAAAGAAACCTATTTCTGCATATTAGCGGGAAGGGTACACTGGGCATCTGGCTGCAGCATAATGTGTGCAGACAACATTGATACATGAATTGAGACAAGCACATTTCAGACACATGGATTCTTTTTTATTTGCCCATAAGAGTTCATTCTGTTTTACAGAGGTGCTTGTTTTCCCCTTTATTGTTCTTGTAGAGACGGTCAGCGTATTCTAGAGTGTGGATGCATAAAACTCACACACGAATCAATGGATTTTGATTATTATGTTTGCAAGGCAAAATCCCCTGTTGAAGCTGTGAAAATATGTTGGAAAATATACATTTGTTGCTGGACATAGTTGACTTCTATTCGTTAAGAAGAGTTGCCCAGGAGATTTTCTGATTTTTCAACTACACCAATTATTTTAACAATAAGTACAACTGACCTGCCTTCACCATGTCTCTAGACCCGTATGATCACAGCAGCAGCCCTACTGCTACAAGGCTGAAGGTATATTTGTTCAGCTATTGCCTGTAGGGGTGTGTGGAAGGTGAAAACATCAGCTTCTTTAAGGGTGTCCGGTCAAGGACCTTTTCAATACAAAAGGGGATAACAAGAAAAGGAGGAAGCCGTAAACAAGAACATACAGACACATAAACCTGACTGACAAATGATAAGGGAGGGAGTCAGACCTGGTCTGTCACACTAATTGATGAGGATTTGTGGGAGTGGGGGAACGCTTCTTCAAGCAAGGTTATCTGATCGGAGACCTTGTCAAATGGGAAACTAAGGAAAAGGGGGAAACCAGAAACTAAATATACAGAGACACAGACCTGACAGATGGACATAATGGAGACAAAGACAAGAAACAAACTTGGTCAGTCGTGGTAACAGATGTGCTATTGAGAAGCTGCAGACAAACCAGGACTTTGTAACTGACGATGCAAACCTGAGGGTCTCAGGTGTTGGAGATGGTTGGTGGGACTATGTTAGCTGATGGGGGAACATGCAGGGGAAGCAGATCAGAGAGGAACAAAGAAAGGGTAGATAAAAAGGGATATAAAAGGGGCCCAGTCACATGCAAAACAGAGCCAGTCTTGTTTGGCTGAGCCCTGTACCTGGTCACCCTAGTCTGACCTGCTGGCAAGCAGAATGCCCCTGGTCCAGGCATGGGTATCAGGTGGAAGGAGGGTCTCTGTGCTGGTATTCAGGGGGACCTGTGAGTGTGGGGTGCCTGTGGGATGAGTGTGTTTGTGTGTGTGCTGCGTGTTTGCAGCAAGCACCCAGCTGGACCAGACAATCAGCCGGGGACCCGTGGGGTGGGTAAGGGGGTTTGGGATCCAGGCAGGGATGCCGGGCGGGCAGAGGAGTTGTGCTGGTGCTCATGGGATCTATGGATGTGCATGTTGCCTGTGAACCTGGAGAGTGTGGTATATGGGCTGCACTAGTGACATTCTGCCTCTGCCAGCCCAAAAGGAGGAGGGGATGTGGTTGCCCGTGCCTGTGCCTAGTGTGAGTCCTGAATGCGGGTGCTGCTGGATGCAGCGCCTTGTCTATGGCTGTCTGTGTGACTGGCCATGTCTGTGTCCTCTGTGTGTATGTGTCCATGTTTGTGTCTCTGGGATACGTGTTCATCTTTGCTGCTGGTTGAACCCTCAAATGGGAAATTGGCGGCCGTATCCCTCAGCCAGGGCAGTGACCCTGGGTCCCCGGGGCTGGAAGAAGTGGCTGCTCCTAACATCAGTTAACATTGTCACTCTTGAAGTATATATAATTCATTCATCTTAAGGATGTCCA
>VYXH01011488.1:0-11632 GCA_013397275.1 Burhinus bistriatus | reverse complement strand
TCTTTTTTTTTTTTTTTTTGCCTTTCCTCTGGAAATCTTATTGTAAGGAGAAAATCTAGGCAGATCTGCCTTCAGGCTCTGATGAACTCTGAGTCCTTTTATGGTAAAAGCCAGAATTTTAGGCATCTATATAGGTATCTAACATGATGATTAGAGCCTGGAGGTATTCTAATAATCATAACAGATACAAAAGGATTTAAGCGTTTATAATGGTCTCAGAGGAACTTCAAGGGCTTGGCTAATTTTCTCCCACATAGACATCTACTGCCATTTGAAATGCTCTACGTTTTATCTGTCATAGCTTCTAGTTTCTATTTCACAAAATCACTTTTGGAAAAATATGTATTGTGTCATATCTATCCAATCTCTTCATCTTGCATGGCAATAGATATTTGCTTCTATCAAGAGAAGCCAAAAGAGTAGGATTCTTGCAAATAGATGGAAGGGATCCAGACCCTGTAGCTTGCTGTTGCCTAAACTTCTGAGAGGTCTGTACTTCAGTTCATGTTCCTTAGAACTGTTCAGGTACTTTATATTATGCAATCACTAGATTAAAACCCAGAAATAAACAAACTAGCATCCCAAAAGCAGAATTATCAGGAGAAAATCTTTGTTATTACCACTTCCTTACTGGATGAGTTTCCTGTATCTGTGTAACACCTGATGCATTGCTGGTTACTGTAAAGAGATTAAAAATAATTGTGACTGAGTACTTCATTTTCAACAACTGCTTCTCTGTCAAACTGCCTTCATGGAATGAATATTTTATTGAACTATACTAACAACAAAGCTTACACGGTAACTTTGAAAACTATTAAAATACTGGAAGCAGGTACATATATCCTAACGAACGATCTCATATAGCCATGAAGGAGTTATCATTGTTCTAGAAAGATGGTGGTGGTTACCATTGCCAGACCTTTGAGTAACATTTGCTGGAAGAAGACAAGCATAAAAAACAATAAAAATTTAATAGGGTTACTATGTGACTGTGTTGTAACTTATCACCTGGTACCACCCTGTGGAAAAATAAATCTAAATAAGAATGTAGGAAAATGGGGAATGCACCAGATTTAAACAGCTATTTCTGACAGTGGTTAGGACGGCATACTGCACGGTGGGTTAGAAAATGCCTATTGCTGGCAATTAAGCAATAAAATACCCATGGTAAAATTCTTGCTAAGCCTAAACCATTAACAGCTGTCTTATGTCCCAGAGCCAGAGTAAAAGTTTATATCCTCTAGACATTTTTATCCTAGGCAGTGTAAGCATAGATATTCTCAGAGTAAGAGAATTTAGATAAATGTCAGCATTCATTCAGTTCCTACAGTCTTTTAAAAAGATGAGTTTTGCAGTGTGATGTACTGAAATGTAAACTGTCACATATTATATTCTATACATCCTCACCCAGTCTCAACCCTAATGAATACTGTCCTTATTCCAATTCCCACATCTTCTCAATATTGACATGCTAATAGCTCATCACAGAGCTTTTTACAGGTCGGTTTCCACTGTATATTTTCCAGAGACTGTTCTCTCAAAATGAATAATCCTTCTGATTCCTTTTACTGTGTAATATATTAAAGAAGGTTTTGGGTTTACTACAGATCTCCTGGTCCTGTGATACTTAAGGCTCTCAAGTTTGCAGTCATTCCTAGATATCATTATTTAGTATACTGTGTATGTCACAAAGGAAACATCTCTTCATGTGCAAAGTCATGGATCTCCCTGTTTCCTGAAATACCTACTCTTCTTAAACAACTTTGTTCTGGTAGGTTTTCCTTTTCTTTCCATCTCTGTTTTTCCTTCACAAATTTAACAAAGCGGTCCTGGAGAATTCCTGTTATAAGAACACTAACTCTACAAGTGATGAATGGTGAAGATTTTTTTTTTTTTACTTTAACAATATTTTGTGAATGTACAATCCTGTAATTTTAACTTCATGTGGGGTTACAAGTGTTACAGTAAAATTTATAGATTCTCAGTGGGAGGGTTCAGGCAAAAAAAAGTTGTGCTTAGTACGGAATTAGATAGATCTACAGAAGAGTTTGTGTGCTATGCTGGCTTTGAAAACATTGAAGAGATTTTCTTTCACCTAGGTGAAAAAAATATAACCTTGTGTTTTTGGTGAAATTTTTCTTAACTAGATAAGCCTAGAAAAATTTTCAGTCATTTTAAAATAGTAAGATTCTATCTAAATTTTCACCTTTCCAGATCTTCATCTGAAGAAAAGAAATACATCATTAAATTAAGACTATGAGGTCTTTAAGTGTCTATAATCAAAAGCTCCTGATATTTTCTTGACAATCTTCAAAAATATATGTATAGGGGCAAATGTGGAAAGCATAGATGACATCCAAAATGCTCTGAAGAAAATGCATCTCTGTAGTAAATGAAAGATTTCTACTGCCTTTAATGTTCAAATATTAAATGCACAATGCAAAATCCCCAGCATCAATTCTCCAAAACTACATAAGTTTCAGAATTCACAGGCTTCTCGGAAAAAAATCATCCTCAGAATTATCTCTTCCTTACAAAATAACATTGACATCTTAGGGATGATCTTTTGTTTGCATCTGGGGGAAAATGTGTTGATTATGTTAGAAGATATATGCCACAGAAATAAAATGTATTATTCTCACTAAAAATCCAATACTGTCTTTTAAGAATGGTATAAAGGCAACATGACCTATAGAGCATTACAAAGGCATTGCAAAGTGTCACGGATATTTTGGGAACCATTGTCTGCTTTACAAGGTATTATATACTTCCCACTTACTTTCAAGATTTCTGCTTTAATTATGTTGTAAACTCCTCAATATTTCACTGTTAAGAGCTGGCCCAGCATAAGTAAAGTATCTTTATAAAACTGAATGCTTTGTTAAGGATTTAAGGCTACAGCATCCATTCCTGTTTGGTTTGATTATGACTAGATAATTAAACTGAGATATTAAACATAGGAAACATTATTTATTTCTTATATAAAAATTTAATTTCATGCATGAGAAGTTGCTTCTTCCCCTTTTTGTCCACCTCTCCATGTCTCAATAAAGCAGTAATTTTGTGAGGAGAGATTTTTAGATGACAGCAATTACTAAGGGCCGATACAGGTTGTTGTTGTTATTTTTATACATAATATATTCCTCACAGATTATATGTTGGCTTTAACCTGCTTGGCTTCTAACAGTTAAATCAAAAGACTCTGTTTATTGAGGAACCAAAACAATGGAACAAACAGTCTCCAATGGATGGAAAGCTGTTTATAGGAGGTCTCAGATTTGTGTCCATTTAGGCTAGAATGGCTGGAATTTTTCATTTGAGTCCAGGATCTCATATCAAAGTGATTGCACTACAGTGTACAGCAGAAAAATAACATGCAAGAAATTAGACCTACTGTCCAAGTCAGTAGGCCCTGGAAAGGAGAGGTTGCCCTTTTCCTTCTTATTGCACTACCTGAGCTACTTGAAACTAACAATAGTTTGAAGTCTGCAAGGACTGTGGGATTAGGACTGTAACGAGAAGTTCATTATGTTTGTTTTGTTGAATTTAAATATGTATAAATTTCTGCTTTGCAGAGAATGGATAGAAGCAAATAAGTAGATCTAGTTATGTTTCTCTTGTGCTCTTCATATATACATATATAAATTTTTTTTTTCCTATTTTTTCTCTCAATGGGTAGTACACACTGGAATTTGCTACAGAATGACCTGGAGTCACAGTGTACTACACAGCAAACAATGAACAATAATGTTGTGTTTGGAGAGAATAAATATAAATTTTATCTCATCTAGCTTTATCCATGTAACACTTTAGCATCAACCAAGCTCCAGTAGTCAGTTAAGAGTAGAGACACTGCTACAGGGATTATCTTCCCATCTAAACTGTCCTCATGATGTGTCAATATCTTTTCATCAACTAGAGAGGGGGCCAGGATAGCTAGCTTAGATTCAGTGTACAGCTTTTGGGAACTAAAGTTAAATGAAATGAATCCTTTGAGACAACCAATTAATATTTGTGTGTGAGGAATAAACCATTGTTGTGGGAGAAAGTAACGAAAAGCTGTAATTTTCTTTGTTATTTCTGCATGTGGATCTGCCCTTGTGCACAGACAACTGGAAAGGAGCCCAGTTCAACAGTTTAATTGGAGTTCAAAGTACTTATTTGAATCAGCTGAATTTTAGCCCACACAATCTGAATTTCTTTTACACTGAGGCAAGAAAGAAAGGACTGAAGGGGAATCGGGTAGGTAGAAGAAAGGTCATTGTGGAACTGGAAACAAAGAGAGAAAATCTTCTGTAAGGTGGAAAAATATGCCCAAAGTTATTGGTGCATATCCAAAACAAACCAAACAAAAACTATTGTTCCCCTTCCTTCCCTCCCCCTGTAATAAANCCTTTTTTTCCCCTCCCCCCCCCCCCCCCGAAAAAAAAAAAAAAAAAAAAAAAAAAAAGAAAAAGAAAAAAAAGAAAAAGACACAACTTTTTCTGGAATAAGACCTAGGAAAGAAGCAGAATATTTAGAAAATTTGTTAGGGAGCAGATCTCAGCTGCATTACTTCTACTATGACACTTCTGAAGCATTATGCAGAGTTTCTGCATAGTTCCCCTGGGAGAGCTGCAGAGTTCAAACCCTCTGCACTGTATATTAAATGGAAGGGTTAGTTTGAAGCATTTGATGTATCTGTAAGAAATAGATTTCCTTGCTGCGCTTTTACATTTGATGTACAATGAAAGTGATGAGAGAAGAATACAATCAGTTGAAGAATTATGATACAGGGAAGGAAATTTTACATTAATTCTCCATCCAAATATGAACAAAGCAGAAAAAAGTTAGGAAAAAAGATCAAGGAGATGTGATAATAGACTGTGAATGGATTAAATAGGAAAAGCTTGGTTTGCAGGAGCTAAGTTTTGAGGTATAGCATACAGCAGTGGCAGAGGAACAACAGCAAGAGACATCATTCTGACATGTACAAATCCACACAGCTTAGGAAATACTGTGAAGCAAATCCTTTCTGTAAAATGCTTTCAAAATGCCTATCATGACAATGACAATTGAAAGACAGAGAGCTGTTCAACAAAGAGGGAGAGCGATAGTACAATGAGGAGTGAGGAGGAGAAATAGGAGTGAGGAGAGAAGAGGATGCAGAGAAACAAGAAACTTTGGGGAGGAGTAGGGAAGTAAACAGACAAAAATGTATTACAGCTGTAAGAAAAAAGGAAAGTAAAAATTATTAGAAAAATATGATCCTTCCAGGTCACAGAGTTATGTTTTTTTTTTTACTCAGAAGTTTTTGTGACAATGAATTGACATTAGGTATGATTCAAAGGGATGTAATATAACCCAAGAACATTAAGTAGCATAGGACACCTTTAGTGCCTTTGCGTTGGATTATTCTTTAATATACATGCTATGGATTAGGACATAGTAAAAGCTGTATTAGATTAAGTTCAACTATACAATCTCCAGAGGTCCCTGCCAACCTCAACCATTCTGTGATTCTTTGAACATCCCACCACAAGGTGTGAAAAAAGCAGGGATACTAAAATCTGCCTTAAAGTAGCCATTCTTGTTCCCAGTGAATTGTTACGGAGCTTGGTATTATAATTAAGAATAGATAGGCAGCAAATCATAGCTGTGCTTTGTTCTGTAGATTTTTTTTTTTAGTGAAATAAGAAGTGTAGTCCGTATTGAAGCTGTCACAAATTATATCACTTTTCTGCAAGATCAGTGTTGCCTATTGAAAGCCTGGTAAGACATTCTTTTCAATCGTATTTCTCAGTTCATAAATATAAGGAAATTGTTCTTATCACATGGATATATAGTTATTGTTTCCTTTTGAGATGATGTGTCAGATCAGAGTTTTTATTGTTTGCAAGATATTCATTTTTCTTCTCTATTTTAGTGGGTTTTGATTTGATTTTTAATTTTGAAAGGAAACCGACTGAGATACATGAATATATGAAGCAAATATTTCCAATTTATCATTTTTGGGCTAGTATTTAGTTTCATATTGATTTTGTTCATCTGATGCTTAGCTTTATTCTGTTCTCCTTTGCTTTCTTTGCAAGAAAAATGTATATAAGTGTATAGCGCATCTATTTTCCTAAGCATGTGTCCTGTGTTTCTAGACTCACCCTCCCTTTCTTAAGCTGCAGTCAAATACTATTCATATGAGGATGCTTTCATCAACAGATATTGCTTTATCTCAGATGAACTTGTGACTAGATGTTTGGTTAAGCAGCAGGTGGTGGCACATTTTTTAAAGTGGACCATTTGTTTTATTAACAAGACAACCAGGGTTATCTATTCATTATGTGCAAGGTAATTCCAGTTCACAGCTACTGTTCAAATCCTGTGAGCCTTTGGGTTTGGAATCAAACCTGTAGCACATGCAATATTACTTGAAATGTAAAGAGAGAAAAATGATGGAAGATAGACCATTTTGGTGTTAAACAAACATAATCCACTAGGTGAACACTTTTCATACTTCGCCTTTTCCCATAATTACTCTATCTTTGATGTGGTTTCTGTATGGTCACGAAAGGAAAAAAAAAACGCGCCTCCTCCAAAGAACTGGAAAATGCAGTAAAATAGCTGTGTGGATTAAGTCAGTCCTAAATGAAAGAACTGGGATGGAGCTGTGCTGAATGTAACAGGCCCTAGTAAGATGCGATGTTACCTTGAGCACATTGCTTAATTAGAGAAACAGTTTTCTAGATTAGGCTGTCATGATTCTGTTTAGCTTAGAGAAGTCAGAAGAGTTTGAATCTGTCTTCACCTACCTGTTACACGTGTTCATAAAAATGCATTTTTAATCAGAGTAGCCAGACAGAGATGTAGCATAGCTACACAATCATTATTCAAATTCCAGTACCCTGATATTTTGAAAAATGTCAGTAGCCAAACAGCACATAGGGTTTGCACAATGAAGGAAATGGCAGTTCTGTCTTTGTAACTGTGTGAGGTCCCAAAACTTTTGTCCTCCTTGTTATTTTGATCTGTTCTCATATAAAATATATGCACATGGTATCATAAACCTAGAAGAGAAGTTACTTAAAAAGTCGTAGGAAATATTAATCCTCATAAATGCCCATTGTAACACCACCAGATTTATGAATCAACCACAATTTTATTTTTTAAATTATCTTATTTCTGATCACTCAAATTAGTTGCACTTGGCAAAAGATTGTTGTTAAAATGGGAATTTCAATCTGCCTCTTACATACTAAGTATTTGTTTGTAGATATTGACAAAAACGCTCTGGTCCAGGAAAAAAAAAAAAAAAGTTAGTTTTCAATAAAGTAATTTAGTTCTCATCAGATCTTGGCAATGCATCCTTAGAGGAACTGTGGGCTGGGCACAACAGGACACAGACGTACACAAGCAATAGCTGGCACGATTTACGATATCTTTACCTCTGAATCTGCTCAAATGCACATTTGTTTAGTTGTCTGTAGAAGAGCATAGGTATAAAGAATTATATTAAGAGATGCAATTCTATTTGGTGATCAGTACAGACAGGAAAGCCATGTACTTTCTAGCCTATGATTCCACTGTGTTTGTTAGTACACCTTCTCAGAGTCATCTTTTACTGTATTTTTTTTTTCCCTTTCTTAGTCTCACCAAACTGCTTTCTAATTTATATACTTTAGTATTTGTGTTGTATTGTAGGGAACAGGGAGCAGAAGGGAAGGAAAAAGAGTTCAAGAGATGTCTGGAATTACGGAACTTAAGATCATTATTTTTGGGAATTGTTTTACTTTAACACATGGTACTAACACAGGGGAACAAAAATCCTGCATCCCACTAACCACTCTGGAAACATTTGAGCCCAGGTAACATGGATAGGTTACATATTTTGTTAAACTAATGCAAGCTTTTAAAAAGTTATGCTTACACTTGTATGCTGGATTAGGACAAAAACAGTACTTGTTTTTCGAGTATGGGAAAATTTATGGGAAAAAAAAAAATTTCACCAAGAAACAAAACAAAGGAAAATATGCCTGTGCCTAATCAGCATACAAAAATTCACAATTAAATCAAATGATTCGCTCAGCTGATGAAGTTTCCAGAAGAAACTTTTATTCTCCTTCCCTCCCTTATACTGTGAATATTTTTGCCACTTTTAAAGGGAATTAAAATTAAAATCGTCCACTCAGGATGATATTTTCTTAGTGAAGTTTTATTTATGGAACCTTTTAAAATTGATGAAATCCAATCCCATCAGAATTATGACCTTCACTCAAACTTATTTATTCAGCTTCTGGATATTATCTGCAAAAATCCAAAGTCAGTTGTAGCACAGAAGAGATCCATTATTTTCAAATGCTCACTAGCATAGGTAAAGGCTTACATTCTGGTAGTTATGATAGGAACACACATTAAAGATATTTTTGTAAAACCTGTAACTAAATTCCTCTGTTCCTGTCCTCACTCTTCTTCTAATTCCTCTCCCATGTGTTTGCAATGCAGGGTGGAACATTATCCAGGGTAGAATTAATGATATGGAAAATTATGCAAAGTGGTAGCAGGAGTGAAAACCATGAGATTCTAATCATGGAGTTTCTTTTATCCCATGGCAGGTGAAGGGTGGGGCACATTAGACCAAAGAAAACAGAAGAGCAGGGAAACCAACAGAAAACCAGGTTCCTTTTCCACCAGCCGAAAGCAGAGCTTCAGCAGCAACAGATCAATCCACCCTGTGTGAGCAAGTAGAAAAGTCTGTGAGATTCAGTGACTCTGGGCTGACAGATGCCCAAGGGAAAAATGTCATTTCCCACTGTCTTTATGACCATCTGGATATGTGAAGTTATAGTCAAACTCTTTCTTTATATATAAAATATAAATAGACTGAGTAATTAATTTCTTCAGGTAACTTGTTTTTCTATATATTTTGTGGAAATAACCATTTCCAAGAAGCAAACATTAATCATTATATGGAAGCTAAGCAATGTATTTCAGGGCCTTATAAATGGCAGGGCATGTCTAGGCTGCTGAACAAAAGAAAGCCAAGGAGTTAGTGTAAGCACTGGATCCCCAGTCATACACCACGATTAACTGTCAGCTCATTCCCTCAGAGTGCTCCAATCACCTCTTTCAAAGACAAATCCTGAGCATCGTTCACTTCAGGGACTGATGCTGAAAGCAGTATGAATGACTCTGTGCTGGATTTAGTTCCCATTTCCCTATACAGTTCTCCAGTGCTACCTCAGTAGTCTTTGCACAACCTTATATCCTAGCCTACCTAACACATACCTTCAGTTTCATGCAGTAAACACACCAGTTCTCTATGATGCAACACAGCCCTCTCATTATTTTTGATAATCTGAATTGGAAAAAATACACAAAAAATCATACTTTAGTCCTTCAGGATCATGGCTTGGGTCAGAAGAGACACAGAGACACTGATTAGTGTGGAGGCTGCCAGTTTTACCTATAGGGAACAGGCATGAGAAGAACGTGAACATGAGGCAGTCTGGGTCACCTGGCCTCAGGAGCAGGGAACAGACTGTTCCTCTTCTATTTAGCAGAATAAGACAGTGCTGGGTGATGATTTTCTCCCTCTCCACTGATGAACACAAGATAGCACGCCAGAGACATCACCGAGTTCCTCAAACTACACTGCCATACTATTTTGCTGTGTTACATTTGGTAGGCTGTTGTATTGTTTAAGTTACTCTGTTACAAGGTAAGTGGAAGGTAATGCTGTTTGAATTTTACAGGTATTTTCTCAATAATGCAATGCTCTGTGAAGTAATCATTCTATATTTTTTTCTGCTTGCATAGTTACTCCATTGTTTTTCATTTATATTTTTGCTGTTTTCCTCTTCCAATGGATTGTTTACCTCCTTAGATTCTCCCCTCATGTACAGTGAAGAAAAACTTCCAAAATGCTCCCCTATGTCTCCATGTTCCTATCCTCTGCCAGCCCCTGGGAGCTGATATTACATTATTTTGAAATATACCAGCAATCAGTTATTTCTCACTTCTTTGAAACCACATCTGGGCTCACCTTTGAAGTTTGGCCAAGTAGTGTGATCCTTGAAAAGCTGTGCCCTTCAGTTTACACAGTCCAACCAGAGAACTTGCAATATGGGCACAACAAAACAAATATAACTGTGTTTTTGATGGCTAATCTTATGTTGTTCAGAGAAAGTCCTTTGGCTAGCATATGCTGCGTTTCCCTTTACACCCTAGAGCCAACACGAACAAGCAATCTTCACCCCGTTCATCCTTTGAAGATACTAAGCAGATCTTCCCTCTCTACAGGACCTCTCCCTTGGTGACACTTGCCACTCCATCTGCAAACTTTTGGAGAACACAATCAATCACATGAAACTCACTACTTGGCTACATACTGGCATTTTAAGTAGATCGAGTTTTTACATTATGTTTGCATCATAGTTTTCAATAATGTGAAGACCTTATTGTGGGCTCAGTGCAAGTGCATGGGAGGTGTAGTGCAAAGTCCCCTGTGAAGCTCATGATACAGGTGGAACAGTTTTAGTATAGGTAGTATCAAGCCACTCCAAAGGTTGTTAAAGGTGAGAAAGGATGCACCATGGTATGACACAGTTTGGAAATCCTTATCATCTACAAGCAGGATTTATTCCTTACAGTGAAAATTAGAGTGGCCAAGGGATTTCTTTAAATTGCCAGCATGATTCAATCCCGGATTTGTCTGAGAGCAGAATTCAGTAAAAATGCTGTTGCCCTCTTCCAGCTGTACAGAGCAGAGCAAGTCACCAAATGTGGTGTCACTGATGTACACAGATCTCACTACAAAAAATAATTCCTTCCTGAAGGAAGGATCTCAAAGAACATGAGTGTTTGGCTGAGTTGGCTTCTATTCTGCAACCATCATTTACCCATGCGGTTAGTCCAGATTTGACCTGGAAACTTCTGAGTCCCACCGTGCTACTTTTGTAGTCAGTTTTAAAACTCTATTTTTGTAGTTTTTTTCAAAGACTACTGTAAATTTAACAAGTCATTTCAGATTTTCACCAATAACTTGTCTATTTCAAACATGTTTTTGATTTAGGGGTTGATAATTTAAATGTTAGATGGTTATTTCAGCTAATCAATAATTTTTTCCCTTAGTTTCCAATTACCTTTTGTACTGTTAGAGATGGTGTCAATTACAAGTCCATGCTAAGAGCTCATTTGAACTATGAAGGTCACAACGCTTAGTTTAAAAATCAGTAGTGAATAGGAAATAATAATAAAAAACACTTAAATATGAATGTTGAATGGAATCAGATGAGATGAGTACATTTTTTTTAACACCTAGAACATCCTCAACCTAAATCCTTCGTGTTTTTTGCTTTTCTGAATGGTTGTAGGTTCTCATTCGCCAAGGAGACCAGCTCCAGTGCAGGTAAGCCCGCGCTGGGGAAGGGGATCGAGGTGGAAAGGGCCGGCAAGGGGCTCTTTTGGAGGCTTTTCGAAGACGGGAAAAGCGGCTAGCTCCTGCCGGAACCGGCAGTTGGAGGGTGGGCTGCTGACGCAGCAGGGGCAGGAGCCAAAACCACACACGGCAGTTCTCAACGAGTGGTCCTGGAGAGCAGCGGCCAGCCACTACGCACCCAGCATGCGGGCAGGCAGCTGGTGGGCATCACCGTGGCGAGAG
>VYXH01011487.1:545-13023 GCA_013397275.1 Burhinus bistriatus | reverse complement strand
CAGCAGATCTTGACTCATCCATGTTGGTCTCTTGCTTTTCTTTCCTAATTTCTTACCCACGGAGATCAAGAGCTCTTGTGCTCTATGGAAAGCATCCTTAAAAATCCGTCTTGTCCCCGAGGGCAGTTTCCCAGATGGATCTATTGACTGACTCTTTGAACAGCTGGAATTTTGCTTTCCTAAAATGCGGGGTCCTGACTTTACTCTTTGCCTGATCCATATCCCTCAGGAATGCAAAATCTACCAGTGCATGATCACTGCAGCCCAGGGTGCCTCCAATCTTGATGTCACTGATTAGCTCACTTCTGTTGGTGACCCACAGATCAAGTAACACATGCCCTCTGGTCGGGCTGTCTATTACCTGGCTTAAGCATCTATCCTCGATGCACTCCAGGAGTCTCTTGGACTGCCTACAGCTCACTGTGCTACTTTTCCAGCAGATGTTGGGGTTGTTGAAGTCCACCAGCAGGACAAGAGCCTGTGAGCATGATGCTTCCTGTAGCTGGAGTAAGAAGGCTTCATCAATAGGTTCCCCTTGATCAGGTGGCCTGTAGGAGACACCAACCACAGGTTCCCTTTGTTTTCTCGGTCTCTAATTCTTACCCATAAGCTTTCAACTTGCTTGTGGGTATTCTTCAGAGACAGCTTTTCAAAATCTATCCATTTGTTGGCATAGAGGGCAATCCCTCCATCCCTCCTTCCTCACCTGTCCCTTCTGAACAGCCTGTAGCCGTTGATAGCTGCGGTCAACATGAGATTCGTCGCACTAAGTTTCAGTAATGGCAACTGGATCGTGGCTTTCTAGCAGCACAGTGGCTTCAAACTCCTCCTGTTTGTTTCAAGATTATAATGGGGAGGTAACGTGGCTCTCAGGATGGTCTCTACCTGCCAAGAAGAAGTCCATCAGGACCTAGTGACGTGGAAGGACCTGAGTCAGTGACTGGCACCCTCCACAACAGGCTTGGGAGAGTGGCCCAGCACATCTTACCTCCCTATTTATTCTCTGAGATCTCTCAGCTCTTTGGTGAGGGCCATAGTCCACACTCATTTTTCCAAGCTTATCGATCCTTTTCAGGTGGGTGGTGATGAGGAAGGAAGTGATGTCTCTGGTGTGTAACAATACCCCTCTCCCTTCCCCTCTGGCCAGGAGGAGCACAGAGGACAGCCTGTCTCTAACTGCCTTGCAGCTTTGCTTGGAGGCAGCGTGAAAAATCCTGAGACACCGGCCAGGGGAGTTTTGCTCAGGGCTATGTTGACAGCAGATCTGGGGTGAGGAGAAGTTTTCCCTGGGTGACCTTGGAAGGGAGCATAAAAAGGATCAGCAGCATGATACGGCTAAGATATTGCAGCGTGTTCTGCCCTGAAGGGAGCAGATACACAGCATCTGTGGTATATTAGTTTCTCCTGATTCTGCACAAGGCTCACCCTACAGCATCTTGAAGACTGAAATACTTTATTCCCACTATTGTCTTCTATTTTGAAGTAAGGCACATGGAGAAAAGTTCACAGAGTGCATCAGTCATGGAAGTGCTCTTAAAGGTTCCTTGCAGCTCTCATATTGATGGCATCGCTGTCTGACTCTTCAGATGCTCTGGGTCATTCAAACTTTAAGGCTCCAAAGAAAACAAGAAAGGGAGGGCAAAGTTTCTGGGGCTTGTTTGGATTGGTACTCTCATAGCAAACAGCAGGAATGAAGTAACTCAATTCAGTATTTAGCTACATTCCTGGAAAACAGAAACCACTTAACTATTTTACAGGGCTGTTCTTCCACTTTTTGCAAAAGTTTAGCTCTAATATCTATTGCACTAATGGCTAACGCTGCCTCATGAGCAAGCCTATCAGCTCGAAGAGAAGAGAACAACAACACATTATCTTCTAAAACCATCAAGGAAAGCAAGAGTCTCTTATATTTGCTTGAATAGAGGCAAACACTTCTCTTTATTTAACATAGATCTAGTCTTACAGTCCAATTGAGAATGCCTTCCTGTAGAACACTACATGCTATTTAGGGCAATGGAGCTTCTTAAAAGTTTAACAAAAAGCTTTTTCATGGATTTTTCCTTTGATTGAAAACTGCCTGCTGGGGGGGAAAGGTTTGGGGGGTGGATAGTATGCGCAAAGCAAAAGAAAATGCTAAACATGTGAGAGCAAGGGATAGACAAGTTTCCAATTTGTCTCACAAAATTCTCAACGTCGCCCATTTAACCTCCAAAATATTTATGGGGATTTGCCTTTTCACAGTTCCCATGCTTTTCTACAGCTCTTTTTTGGTTTGCATTGATTTAATTTGTGAATTTAAATACTGAGCTCCTCCCTACATGCACAAACACAAGACCCAAATGAATAAAGAGTACATTTCTTCTAGGGCAAAGCAAGATATGGTGGGATGAACTAACCTAACACAAAAAACAGCACAAGCTGCTGCACTTTCCTCCAGTCTGGGGTCTTGTTGCACCTCTCAACCCAGCTAAATTTAATACCCTGGCAGAAACATAAGCTACCAAAACCAGTCAAAGGTTTTCTGCTTTGTTGAATTCATGCATGGGAGGATGTTCAGAAAGAGCTAGGTCTGTACAGGTTACAGTGAGGCTTGGAGGGACAAGGCAGGGAAGATCTTCCACCCTTTCTAGGATGAAGCAGTTGCTTAGGCTGTCTGGTAGAACTGCACTGTCCCCGTGTGGATGTAGATGTAAGTAGCTTTGTGTCATATACTGCAGTAACTTATTTCTCTCGTTATCCATAGGAACATGTCTGCCAGCAATAGGTACTTTTACAGCACTATAGGTGAATCCATCCAGCAAGATATTGGGACAGAAAACATATATAACAAATTAACTGGGCTCTTACAATTATGAAAATACAACCTTTGTGTGAACAAGCCTCTACTTGCTGGGATTAGCAAACTGCAAAGAGAAAGTGATTATTACAATTGCACAATAATCCCTAGATGTGTCACTGAAAATGAACACCAGAGCTCCTTTGAAGACTGCTTTGAGGCCATCTGAGAGGCTCTGTACACTTACTACCTTGTACACTCACCCGTGCCAAAGCTAACTGCATGAGTGCAGGACCCATAGTGAAACCTCTGAAGAAAATATGCACACATCTTGCTGATGGCATTAGGAGGAAAGATTCATTGTACACGTCCTTGCCTTCCCTTCTGCCGAGGATGCTACCTTCCTCTTTCTAACTGTTTATTTTTTCTTCTGCTTTGTTCAAAAACTGGCATACTTTGGTTAGCTGCTTGGTGATATGTGTCCACAGAATTGAATTTTGGCGCAAGGTGTTTGTTTCAAGAGGCCAAAAATGCCCATTTTTATGCCAAGAATATCCAAAACTCAGTTACACTTTGTTCTGTTGCATCTAGGAGGGCATCCATCTCTGCTCTGCACAAAACCCATAGAGTGGTCCTGCTCAGCAGAGGCAATGAAAAGCAGACAGCTCTGTTCTGATTCAATGCAATCTGCCATGAGGTGTTATTTTTAATTCTGTATCTGGAATATTAAAGAGGAAAGAGACAGAAATGTGTGTTTCTTGTGGCTTTGTTACTTCAAATACTCCATGCTGTGTTGTCTCAAGATTTGCTTGTTTCTGGTGTGCTGACATTTCACAACCTACAGTGAACAGGAAATCACTAAGAACTATTCTGTTTACTTTTAGATGTGGAACACACATTGCTCATAACTGAATGGAAGCATCGTAAAAACATGTGGTAGTTATGAAGTTTGACTGCACTGTATGAAAATTGCCCTTGACCTTTTTAATCCTAGCTATATGCTACCAACTGCATGTAACTCATCTGGTTTTGTGCTCTCAGCAAAGCATTTAGTCAGGATGTGTTACAAAACGACTGGGGGCAGGAGGAGGAGAGTGGAGAGAATCATATTTCCCTGTTTTCAAGGCAGGATTGGTACTCGTGCCTCCTGAGATAAAATACAGCTCAAAAATGATGCATTTTGAGGTGCAGAATGAAAGTAGAGAAATAAAGAGCAAAGCATCCCAAATACTGAAAATTAACATAGAATGCACACATGATTTGAAGACTGACTCCTGCATTGCAAAATCTCTGTGTTAACCCTGTTGCTAGCTGGATAGCCATTACTCACAAAACTGATAGTAGTTGGTATTATAAGGGTCTATTTCCTCTGCTCTTCTAAATGAAGCACAGCTGAAGACGGAATGACATGCAACGTTGTCTTTGTATTCCGGAGGATGTGGCTGCTTTGTATCTTTCCTCATTGTGCAGAAGAAATCCACATCTGAGAAGTCATTCTGGAGGTTTGTAATTGCATCCAGATGATCACAAGTTGGGGTCTGATCTTTCCTGTCTTCATAATACACGGTACTTTAGTCATTCCCTAGGATTAAACTTCTGATGTTCACAGCCAAGAGCCCAAGAATCTACAAACTGAATTATAGCTGCAAAGATATGAAATTCATATACATCAGCAAGCACCAAAGTGCCAAATTTGGGTTCTAAATTATCTTTCATCTCTGCTTGGGATTTTCAACCATAAATCTGGAGTTGGGCACCTAACCTGGTTCACCCCAATTTCCTACCCAAGATGATAGATCTTCTAGATGATGAAACCTAGTGAATAAAACACTTGGTTCAAATTCCTACTTCAAACCAAGTGGAACAGAGATTTGAATGCAGGCTGTGTGTATTCAGTTTGAGTGCACCACCTATCAAAAGATCAACATATCTTCACCTGTGTTCATGGCTGCACCGATCTCAGATACACACATGCTGCCTGGGATCTCAGGGTCTTGGTGCCACAGGCATGGGAACAGTGAGTTTGGGAATCCTGCACCAGAGCCTTCATCTTCTTCTGGCATTGTGAGCTGATACTCCAAGGGGGGGTCACATCTTGCTAAGTCAGTCCACTGGCATAAAATTTAACACCTGTAGAACTAAGGAGAAGCCAATAACGTTGTCCGGAGAAAGTAATTGTTGACTAAATATTAGACTTCTACACTCAGCTCCCAAATCCTCTGGCTCGGACACAAAAGAGGATGCACAGAGTACAGATGCTGAATAGGGGCACTGCACATCCATTGAAACAGGGGTAAGAAATTCTCATTAAAACCTAGCACCGCTGTCTTGCAACAGGACATCCTGGTTCAGGTGCTGCACTGGCCCTGCTAAGTCATGGCAACACTGTGCTAGAGAGCCACCCTTCTTTTACAAAGGGAAGGTTGCAGTCTTCTAAAAACTACTTAAGAGACATCTAATACAGCATGGGGTGCTCTTCTTACTCCCACTACTTTACATCTAATGTAATGACAGTAGAATTCTGACCAAAAGGAAGACTTGAAGCTGCTGATTCAGGTGATAACTTAGGATCCATGAGGCAGTGGTTTAATTCACCACCTTTTGCTAGTGACTTTTTGTGTGATCCTAGATGAGTTCCTTAAACCTTCCTTTCCTACAGCTCCTTTTTTATAAACTTGGATGTTGCCATTTACCTGTATATCCTGATGACTTCTCACTCTCCACTCTTCCCTGAGCACCCGTACAGAGGCAGATGAGCACTCAAATACTACCATAGTAGAAGCTACTGGGGAGCTTAGATAAAGTCAGTGTAAGTAAGAAGAAAGACAAGATCCCTCCTGTCCTTCATATAATGCATGCTCCTGCAGGACTATGGAAAGCACTGGCAGAAAGCGTGTTACTTGGCTTTAAATTCTTTAATTACGTTAAATATATGCAACCTGAGGATAATTTGCTGCTGATGGAACTATTTTTAACTAGTATGATGGTGGCAATATTGGACTATTAACCAAGTGTCAGGACTAGCTATTGTTCAGGTACCTAATAGGAAGATAGGCCTCACAAGAGTCTACAATATAAGACTGCTGGTACAGACAGCTATTTAATTATTGGGGTCTTTCTGAAGAGCAAACTAATAAGAATTCACTAAAACTATGTGTTGAAACTAGATTTGCAGGGGAAAAAACCCTCACATTTTCTGCAACACAGAAAAAAATACTTCTATATAGGACTGCTGGTTCATTGCATTCCCTTGGACCTCATGGCCAAAGGGTTTCACAGAAACAAGTGTAATTAAAGAAAAATATTTTTTAAATACTTCCAAAGAACCTTTATTCCAAAAATTGAATGGGAAGGTGTCCAAAATCAATTACGTAGCGGTACACAGCGGAGCCAACAAGAGAGAGTGAAAGGGGCTTGGTGAGGTTACAAGCCCAAATCCGAAGTGGCGCAGTCTCTGCAGCAGCAGCGGCTGGCAGCTCAAGGCTCCTCCGGCAGCCGGCGCACCCAGGGGCGACTGTGGTGCTGGAGGATGCTGGGGACCCTTTGCTGCTGGATGAAAAGGAGTCATGTAAAGCTACAGCAGGGCTTATTTACTGAGAGAGTCCTCGGCTCCAGGATAGACTCACGTGAGCCTCCTTTCCTACTGGGACACCATTAAAAAGCAGACATTGAAGCAGATGATCTTCTCCCTGTATTTAAATAGCTGCCTCAGCCCCTCTCCCTGCTTCTTTGTTTTGTCACTTCCTTCTTTAGTCATGTCCCATATGTAAAATGCAGTTAGTGTTAAGAAGAAACATGTAACACTGCCGGAGGATTTGTGTCTGTCCTTCCGCCCTCCTCCTAATGGGTCACACTGGAAACTCTGTCCTTGAGAGAAACTGAATCTGTGGCAGTTTTCTTCTCTTCTTCACAACTGACTTTGACTTGAAGATTTCAGTTAAAGAAGAAAAAAATGCTACACCCTGCTGACAGAAGCAAAGGAAATAAAAATAAGAACAAAACAGGCAAGGGACCATTTTGGTCATAGAAGCATACAGGCTGAAGCACAGCCAGGAGAATAAATGAGCAGACAGGACAAAGAATGGAAGGTTAAAGCAAAATAATGAAACCATGTGAGAGAGAGTCATTTAAGAATTCTGGAGCCTGTTTGCAAAAAGCAGAAGGATAAGAAGAAAGATCCTAGCAAGGACACCATAAGCCATTAATTTCTTTCTCAGAAATGTGTTGTGCTGAAAAGTCACCTCTTCTTTGCCTTTAAATTCAGCCTTCATGTTGTTTCTGCAGCATCCAGTATTAATTAAAATGAAAAAAGTATGTGACAGCATAACACAGGGGCTGAAAGGAGGGCAAATTTTGAATACAAATTTTTAAATCCCTCTCAGAAGTTGTTTAATGGCCTTTACTTGCACCAATATCAATCTTGTTGCAGAAGAAATCACTGTGTTTGCTTCATCTCAAAGTCCTATTTTCTGTAAAAGAATTTTAGAAGGTGTTCCTTTTGAAGTGTGCGTTTACATTTTGGAAAAGAGTAACTCCTGTACATAGCCCCAGTAAAACAGCTAATCTCTCAAGCAGCTAGTCACATAAATTCTGTTCAATTTCTTGGCAACACCTAGGAGCCCCAGTAACAAATGAGCATGAAACTGTGCTACTGCTAGACAAGTATAGGGCCTGAAAACCGTCCCTTTACCTTACAACTTAAGTATGCGTTGTAGGCATGGCTCAGTATGTTCCTTCCTATTTTTCCAAACACCTGGAACAAAAGGTTAAATTGAGGATGCTGGTGCCTCTGCCACTTGTCAGTGCATTCCCTCAGTGCATTCCCTCAGTGCAGGGGGCTCTAGCTGTCCAGAGCATCCAGCATGCCTGATGTTTACCTCTCAGCCAAGCAATACAATGCTATTTTCAAGCTCTTCTGTATTACTTTCATGCAGGATATGACAATTCATCTGGAATGCAGTGCAGCAATTCATGTGCCCTCAGACATGCCAGTCACTAGAAGGCTAGATTTCGCTGCCAGCCCGGTGTGGCAGGGAGAAGATTGAAGCTGGTCTGCAAGACAGGGGATTCTCCTTCAAAGATCTTTTTGTCTCCAATCACATTTTATCTTCTCTGCTCCTTTATTCTTCTGCAGAACAGCTATAGAGCAGTATATTTTCCATGTGCTGCTGAATTCATTTGAGCAATCAGTTTTCTTGTCTCTGCACTTCTGTTTTGGTTGCTGCTAGAAGTAGAAAGGCCAAAATGCCATGAGAAATATTACTCTCACAACATTTCAGGCATTACTAAAACAAAAATGTATTTACATTTTGGACAATCCTTGCCCTCTTAAGAGCTCTAGTACAATTTTGGGGGCCTAAGTTATGTGAATTCGTTAGGGATATTTTTGTCCATTTTCTTCTCTTAATATTAGCATGGAGCACAATTCCCTTTTGCTGCATGCCACATTTATCTAGTCAGTACAAGTACAAAGTGGAGCAAAACTGATTGAGAATGACTGTGTCTTCTACTGGTTTCAAATTTGTCTTAAAGCAAGACAGCTGCTGAAAGAGAATGGGAAGCCAGATACATGGAGATCTGTTCATACTCTTTAATCCCTCTGTGCCATGTTTAACATTGAACGTCGAAATATAATACACAAAAACTATTACAAAGAAACTTTTATACTAACAGATACGATATAAAAGTTAGGTGAAGTGAGCAAGGGAGACTTCACAAGGAAGAGGAGAAAATAAGAGTTCTGGTCACAGTTCTGGTCTGACTCACTGCAAATCTGATCCTTTCTTATACAATTTGCTAAAGGCACTATCAATGAGCAGTATGTTATTCATTATCTACCCCATGACCTCCTGCCATGTCCCCTTTAATAGAAAGCTTTCAGCAAAGGAGCAATTTAATTTTCTAAAGCTATTTACTTTTGTTACACCCCCTAAAATGAAGCATGTTGTTTTAGGCACATTGGTGAAAAGTCTGGATCTGCTTGTTAGACTGAAATTAGACATTTCAAGTCTCCACAAATACAACTACTTCAAGATTTGGCAATGACTTTAAGTGAATAGGAAGGGGTTTCCTAACCACAAAAAAAGTACAAGTAGTTACTTTAATCTTCTATAAAGTCAGAAGCAGTTGGTGTGTTGTAAGAAAAGCCACTGCTGGCAGATGAACAATTGTTTAGTTCCCTCATCTGTAGTTATCAGCATGATTCAAACATAATGTGACCGTGTCTAAGAGCCCAAAATGTAATAACCAAAAATCTTTCCAGAAGATCACATTTGCTCAGTTTTAAAGCCTGCAAGTTTCTGTGGCAGGAAAATCCTTGAAAGTGCATAGATAGGGTAGAGATGTGGATAGATCAGGCACCCTAGTATGCAGCCCGTCGCGTGCACCATTGAGGTGGCATATGCGGGCTTCCCAGGGACATAACCACCCCAGCACCAACGAGCTTCACCAAATGCCTGGTCTGGGCAGGGAGGAGTGGCCGGGGCTGCACATGGAGACTTCCTGGGATGAAACGGGGACCAGATGAGCTGTGCAGAAGAAAGCAGGAAGCCCTTTGAATGATAAAGGTAATCGCAGTGATGGTGACCGCACAGATAAGCCACTTGCTCCTCAGGTACACTTCAGCGGTAGGTGGAAGCCAAGGGGACGAAAGAAGGAGCTGGAGGAGGCTCTCCTCCATCCCTGGTGACTGCTTTCCAGGTCTGCCCTGAAGGCAGAAAAGGAGCACCACACCATGGTGGGCAAGTCGAGACCCTGACTGCAGGAGCTGGGACAGCGCTAAGGTGTCTCTAAAGACGGGTGGAGGAAATGGGAAGATATTTAATGTCTAGGCTTAGATAAAAATTGAAGTTTACATTTTAGTTCACCTATTTTCAGTCCTGTAAATAAAGCCGGAGTTCAGATCTCACTGAAAAACAATTTTTGCTTTCTTTTACTCTCAGGCATTCTCTTGGTACTGCAGGAAAATCAGGATAAACCCAACAGTGGGCTGTCTCCATAGGGAGCAGATGGAGGACACAGTAAGGGGAAACATAGAGCACTTGGAGGGAGCTGCACGCAGGAGATGCATTGTGGGAGGCTTAGTGCCAGGGGAAGGTTACCTGCCAGCCAGCCGTGGACCACCATGCTGCAGTCCATGTAACTGCAAGAGGACGAATTGCTCCCTGCAAGGAGTAACTGGCCTAGAGAGAGCCTAGGGCCCTCAGAATGCTCCAGCACCACAGCTGCCCTCATCTCCTCTCATCAAAGAGAAGTATAAGCCCAGTGGACGTAGGTCTGAACATGTATGGGGAAAATTGAGGCCATGCATTTCTCCCACACACATACTTCTCCAGACACACTGTTTACAGTACCAGATTTTGAAGAGGTGAAAGCTTATAGCTGCCAGTCAGGAAGGGAAACCTAGGTTGAAAGTGACTCAGGGTGGCTTTTCTTTTCAATAAACCTACAGAATACCCTAGAAGAAGTGGAGCATGCTTGACCACCAGAGGTAACCCTCTGCACCATAAGCTCTTTCTGAAGTCCATGTGATCATCTGCTTACTCCATGTAGATATAGCACCTATCTCGGGGGGTCCCAGCCTAAAGGGGGCGAGGGAAAGGGGGGGAGTAAAAAACCAAAACAAAGACTGTAAAGCCTGTTGAGGCTTGATAATTCAATGTGAAACAGGCTTTCTTTAATGTTAAGATCAAATACACAGCACAATTTTTTTCCTAAGAAGCAATCACAAGAAGTGAGTTCAGATCTGAAGATGCTCACTGATACCTTGTGTGATTTAGCACTAGAAATATAATCTGAACCTGTAGCAGCAGGGTGCGAAGCTGATAGTCCTGTTCTATCTGCCAGAGTGGCTCACAGAGACATGGAAGCCAATTGGCCTTCACCTTCCAAGAGCCTGGAGCATCTGATATGTGTTGGAGTTTGGAGAGGTACCATAACTCTACAAGGAGATCTGAGCAGGCCACTGATTTTGGGACAAGATGGACCAGGAGATCCCCCAGCTCAAGAAGGAAGTACTGGAGTTTTCTCTTTACATGGAAACAGTTACATTAATCACTGTAATCTAGTAAAAATAAGACAATAGATGTGTAATTCTATATTTTGGTAAAAGTACGGAATATGATTCCAGAAAACTATTTCTCCTAATGTCCACATAATGGTATCTCAGGTGTTACCTCATCACTTGCCCCAAAGGCACATGGCAGCACATGTGTCACAGTGCAGCCATCAGTCAGCCTGTCTGTAATGTTCAGCACAGAGAGACGTTGCCAAACAGGAGCAAGCCCAGCAGAGGGCCACCAGGATGCTCAGGACACATGCCCCGCAAGGAGAGGCTGTCCAGCCTGGAGAAGGCAAGGTTTCAGGGGGACTTTATTACTGTCACCAGCCACCTAACAGAGAGCATAGAGATGATGGAGTCAGACTCTTCTCATATCTGCTTAGTGGAAGGATAAGAGGCAACAGACACCAGCTGGAACATGGGAAACTCCAACTTGATATAAGGGGATGCTCAAATGCTGAAACAGATGCTGTAAATCTCCACCAGTGGAGATATTCAAAATCCAACCAGACATAACATGAACAATCTGCTTCAATGGGACTTGCTTTAACTGAACCTGATTTGGACAGAATTTTGGATTAGAAAGCCCCAGCGGTCCCTTCTGACCTGCATGACTATGATCTGATTCTGCCATTCTGAACATAACCATCATTTCCACTAAAGTAATAAAATCACCAATATCCTTAAAGCAAATCATTCAACCATCATTCGCTTCACTAGTATTTAGACTACTTTCCATCATCCCTTGTTTTGTCTAGCCTTTAAGGTCTTTAGAATAAGAGTAATAAGGCAATATATTTGCCGCCATGGAAGCATAGTGGGATGATTCGCATAACTGAAGTGCTGCAATGGATGGCTATAAAGTCTTCAGAAGGGATAGGCAAGGAAGGAGAAGTGGTGGGGTAGCCCTGTATGTTAGGGAGTGTTTTAATTGTCTAGAGCTTAAAGATGGTGATTTTATAGTTGAGTGTTTATAGATAATAATCAAGGGGAAAACCAACAAGGCAGGTATCATGGTGGGACTCTGCTATAAACCACACAACCAAGATGAAGAGTCAGATGAAATGAAATATGCTGTAAGCAGTCTGACAATCGCTAGTTCTTTTTCTCATGGGGGACTTCAACTTACCAGATGTCTGCTGGAAATAAAATACAGCAGAGAGGAAACAGTCTGGGAGGTTCCTGGAGTGTGTTGAAGATAACTTCCTGACACAGCTGGTGAGTGAGCCAACGAGGGAAGGCACCATGNGACCAGCCTGGCTGAACAGAGAGCTTTGTCTGCAACTCAGGAACAAAAGAGAGTTTATGACCTTTGTAAGAAGGGGCAGGCAACTTAGGAAGACTACAAGGATGTTGTAAGGTTATGCAGGGAGACAATTAGAAGGACCAAAGCCCAACTAGAACTTAATCTGGCTACTGATGTAAAAGACAATGAAAAATGTTTCTGTAAAAGCATTAGCAACAAAAGGAGGGCTGCAGAGAGGCTCCATCCTTTATTGGATGTTAGGGGAAAACATAGTAACCAAGGATGAGGAAAAGGCTGAGGTACTTAATGCCTTGTTTGCCTCAGTCTTTAATAGTAAGACCAGTTGTTCTTGGGGTACCCAGCCCCCTAAGCTGGACAACAGGGATGGGGAGCAGAG
>VYXH01011486.1:424293-462050 GCA_013397275.1 Burhinus bistriatus | reverse complement strand
TTCTGTGATTCTGTGAAAAGCCAAACCAAAAGCTTTGCTTGTGTTGTGTGCATTAATACATTAATGCATTAGAGAAGCTTAATTTAATTTGAAAGTAGGCAGTTGACAGCATTGTTTGGCTGCTGGACTATTGAACCATTGTGGTTCTTGTGCTGGTAGGAGGGGCTGGAAGTAACAGAGGGGCTGGAGGGGAAGCCATGAATAAAAGAGACATTTATTTTTGTGTCTTGGTTAAACATTTAACAGTCATAATGAGACTGCTGTGGGGCATGTTAATATGCTCCAATAGGCAACATGTTATTGTTCTTTCTTTGGTTTCCTTAACATGGCAGTTGCTTTATAATGTCTTTGGCCTGCAGAGTAGAAAATGGGGATGTTTCTGAACCCAGCAGAGAGCGAAAGCTGCTGCTTCGTACCAAGGGGAGATCCCACTTCCTCTCCTGCATCTGGAGCAGAGGTGCTGCAGCGTTCCTGAAGTGCCTTCTACTGCCCTGAGTTATGTCTCTTGGCCGGTGTCTCACCTCCAGGCAGACAGTAGCTCTCGAGGCACTGTGCCTCACCAGAGCTTTGAAATGAAAGCTGCTGCGTTACCGGCAGTGAATGCTTGGTGATATCTGGTCTCTATGGTGGAAGATCATGCTGAATTCCTGCTGGTGTTCACAGTGAGCCAGTTGCCTAGAAGTCTTGATGCTGCTCAGTTTATCAATAGAGGTATGCATATAGCTGCATGTACTATTCCACTCTGAATGTTGAACAACTTGCATAGACTTAATGGGGACTAGTTGTACATTGTAAAGAACATAAAAAACCACTCTATAAGAGACTGAATGGGGTCATACCACATGACTCTCTAGTCCTCTGACCTGTCCCTGATGGCCATCAAAAGGAGATGTCTAGGAAAGGGTATATAATCAGGGTGCATGATACATGATACTTCCCTGGCTACTCTCACTGCTTCCCATCATTTGCAGCTCAGAGACTTCCTGATGTGGAGACGTTTCTTTGAATTTATAGCCTGAAAGTATTTCTGATCTATGAACTTGCCCTGCCTCTCCTTGAATCCATGTAAGCTGTTAGCATCGGCAGCATCCTGCTGCATGGTGTTCATCAAATGCACATGCTTTTCTAAGGTCACAGCCTCAGAGGTCAGGCTGACTCCCCGTGTCAACAGGATTCAGTCCCCCATTGTCATCACAGCAGGACTGGGCTCCAAAACCAACTCATCTTCAGTACCCTCTCTCTGTACCTGTTAATACACCTTAATATTGATTAATGCACTCGCCACATATGGCGTAGGCACTTGTCTTACTCCCCATCCACCCAGGATACGCATTAATCAACAGTACAGCACGGTATAGTATGTCATGTCTCATTGCTTAAACATTTTCTGACTCCCTTGTGTTGTTACTAAATTGAAGAAAACTAAGTGCTCAGACAGAAGTAATAGATCAGTATAACTGGATTTGTCTTAATACACCCTAGATGAATTTGCCCAGAAGAGTTTCACAGAAAATCTTTTTGGGACTACAAAATCTTTTTGAAGAGTTAAATCACTGAGGATTGCTTTCTCCAACTGCAATAAAAACCAAAAAGGCCCTTTGTTCTGTTCCCGTGTCTCCCACAAGATAAAGGTATTATTCTCTCTCCTCCCCCATTAAAAAAAAATAAATTAGATTACTGGCTTCCGAAAGGCAGCATTTCAGCTTCCCAAACTTTTAGTTCCCTAAACAGTGTCCTGTTAATAGATTATGGGCTAAGTACAACTCTGCTGTAGCTTAGTTCAGTTGGTGGTGGCACTCAGTGTCCCTGATGTTAGTCACCAGAAGTCAGGTGCCTGGTCTGAGCGGCTGGCTCTGTAGTTGAGACAGGACAATGGGTGCCTCTTGAGAAAGATTTATTTTACCCTGTGGTAGGTATTTAAAATCAACCTTTAGATATGTCTTTCCTGCCTTAATGATTAGAGGTAAATTACCTTTCCCAGCTTCCTCTGGGAAAAGTTGGGCCCCAGGACCTGGAGTTTAGAGAAAAAAGCAGCATGATGGAGAATTATTTTAGTTGTATTTGGTAAAACGGGCTTCAAATATATAAAAATTCATATTCAGTAGACATAAAAAAAGATGGAAAAAACCGTTTTTATAGAAGCATAATGCACAGAACACAAGCCGAAAGGGCTTGTGTGGCAAACAGCAGGTCCTTCCAGTGTGAACGGTTTCTGGTGTGAATTGCTCCGTTATAGGCCATATGACTAATTCCTATGTCTAACTCATCACTAAATCAATATTGTTGCTGATCCTAGTGTAAAATGGGGAGCTACTCACTGAAAGTAGGAAGTGGTGGCAACTAGCCTGTAATCAACGTGTTTACTTGGTGCGCTGGTGGCAATAATTAAAGAGCAAAAGAGCTGAAGAAAATCAGAGGTTTTGCACTCTGTGCTTTTGTTCTGTGCTGTCTGACCTGCCTCTAGGGTACATAAAGTTTCTTGTACATTTGTTTCTGAGATTATAGACACAACTGTGTCTTTTATTATTGAAGAAATTTCTGGGCTCATACACAGCCTACTAATTACATGCTATATTTTAATGCGCTTGCACAAAATGACAAGATTATTGTTGCTCATGCAGTCCTTACCATAACATTTTATCACTTCTGAATGCAAGTTCCATGGACCATTAATGTAATTTTTTTGAAATTCCGTCAAATAAGCCCACGGCTTCCTTGTAGTTTTTATGTTCTAGAAGTGTGAAGACCATTATCATTATGCCTTGCATATTATTGGTACTATATGTCTAATGTCTTGGTACTATACATTGCTTACTACATTGGTACTATAATGTCTATAAATACATTAGCAATAAAAGGAGGACTGAGGAGAATCTCCACCCTTTAGTAGGTGGAGGTGGAAACATATTGACAAAGGATGAAGACAAGGGTGATGTACTTGATGCCTTCTTTCCCTCAGTCTTTAACAGTAAGACCAGTTGCACGCTGAGCACCCAGCCCTCTGAGCTAGAAGACAGAGCCAGGGAGCAGAATGAAGTCCCCATAATCCAAGGGGAAATGGTTAACAACCTGCTACACCACTTAGACACACACAAGTCTATGGGACCAGATGGGATCCACCTGAAGGTACTGAGGGAGCTGGCAGAAGTGCTCATCAAGCCACTTTCAATCATTTATCAGCAGTCTAGGCCAACTGGGGAGGTCCCAGTTGACTGAAGGTTAGCAAATGTGATGCCCATCCACAACAAGGGCCAGAAGGAGAATCCGGGGAACTACAGGCCTGTCAGTCTGACCTTGGTGCCTGGGAAGGTTATGGAGCAGATCATCCTGAGTGCCATCATGTGGCACATACAGGACAACCAGCTAATCAGGCCCAGTCAGCATGAGTTCATGAAAGGCAGGTCCTGCTTGACAAACCTGATCTCCTCCTATGACAAGGTGACCCGCTTGGTGGATGAGGGAAAGGCTGTGGATATTGTCTGCCTGGACTTTAGTAAAGCCTTCGACACGGTTTCCCATAGCATTCGCCTGGAGAAACTGGCTGCTCATGGCTTGGATGGGTGTACTCTTTGCTGGGTCAAAAACTCTCNTCACTACAAGAAAGACATTGAGGTGCTGGAGCGTGTCCAGAGAAGGGCAATGAAGCTGCTGAGGGGTCTAGAGCACAAGTCTTACAAGGAACAGCTGAGGGAACTGGGGTTGTTTAGCCTGGAGAAAAGGAGGCTCAGGGGAGACCTTATTGCTCTCTACAACTATCTGAAAGGAGGTCGTAGAGAGGTAGGGTCAGTCTCTTTTCCCAAGTAACAAGCTCAAGGACGAGAGGAAACAACCTCAAGTTGCACCAGGGGAGGTTTAGATTGCAAAAATTTCTTCACTGAAAGGGCTGTCAAACATTGGAACAGGCTGCCCAGAGGAGTGGTGGAATGCCCATCCCTGGAGGTATTTAAAAAGACGAGTAGATGTGTTGCTTAGAGACATAGTTTAGTGGTCGTTTTGGCCGTGTTAGGTTTATGGTTGGACTCGATGATCTTAAAGGTCCCTTCCAACCTAGATGATTCTATGATTCTATATGAATACCAGGTAGAAACTATGATGTTCTTACATGGACTGCATATCAGCTACTGTGAAATAATGGATACAGTCAGACCTGCTGAGCATTGCAAATGTAGTTTGTGATGTGAAGAGTAAGTCCAGGATAACTTTGATGCAGGAAGGATTTTGATGCATAATTGAGAGCTTTTTCATGGAATCATACTTTCCAGAGTACTTATGCAGTGCCTTACATCTTTAAGCAACTGTATAAACAATAAACAGTCCTCCTTATCAGTGTCACTACATCCTATTGAATAAGTCTGCAGGGCACCATAAATAAAGATTATCTTGCAGCCATCAATAACAAGCAGAAGACGAAGGATTTCCTCACTGACTTTTATGAAGTTTTCAGTAGTGTTTTGATTTGATTCAGCATTTCTGATAGTGGTGTAGTATTTGCCTGCTTGCCTGAGGTGTTCTAAGGCAAGCAAGTTTGTTAGGTTCACAAATCCCACGAGCCTCTGAAGGCCTTCAGGAGCTTGCTGGGCTGTTTGGTAACTTCACTGCAGGCCACTGCTCTCCAGGGTACATTTGGAACTGGACTTGCATTGAAACCTGTGTCAGGAGTGTCCCCAGACATGCCTATGGGGTGAAAACAGCTCTTGCTCTAACCAAAGATTACCTGCTCAGGTTCAGGGCAGCTTGTATGGCTTTTAGCCAGCTCAGAGTATTAGGCAGCATAAATTTGTGTTTGGCTAGCCTCACCTACTTAGACACCCAGTGTCTCTAGATAAGTATACAAGCCCTCATCAACGTGTAATATGTACAACTCCAAATGTTAAACTATTACTCATTACAAGATCCCCATGAGGTAAGAAACTACTGTAATGGTAATTTTACAGGTAAGAAACTGAGGCTCAGGGGCAAGATTGTTGAAGATACTTTTGTATCTTTTTGCTATCCATAGAATGGGGGTCTCTGAATGTTAGTGAAACTCTTAGCAT
The DNA here is from genome assembly GCA_013397275.1 of Burhinus bistriatus. Lineage (NCBI taxonomy): Eukaryota > Metazoa > Chordata > Aves > Charadriiformes > Burhinidae > Burhinus > Burhinus bistriatus. The sequence continues at coordinate 457,014 of VYXH01011486.1, read as the reverse complement.
AAGAGATGTACTTAATTTCACTTGAAGGAGCCTGTTGGACAGTGTCAGGGAATGACCCCCCCGACTAGATATCTGAGATCAACTTTATTATCCCTTTCTTGCCTTCAGTTTAAATTAATTGGAGGAAAGGGAGGGAAACTTGTTCAGTAAAAAAATAATCGTTAATTATAAATCCATTATTATTCCTCTCAACTTTTTTCCTTGGTCTGCAGACACCTTCTTGCACCAGTGAAAGAGCTGAGAACTGACCATCTTCTGTGAGCACCTTTTGGCTTCAGGGCAGGGCGTGCTACAGGAGGTGACTGCAATTTTCAGGAATGAATAAGGAGCTGTGGGCTCAAGTCATATGGACCCCTCAGGTGCCTAAATTGCTTTGGAAATGGGACTTGGGTTATGAGAGTCAACTGAAATGGGTGAGGCTTTGCAGCCTCAGGCCTCTTTCAGAGTTTGCCACTTCTGTGAGAGTGATTAGTGAATTGCATGTTACAAAACTCTGAACTGTCTTAGTTTTGAGACCTGGGTATTTAAATGAGCTAAAGTTAGTTATTTGCTTTGACAAGCCACAGGAGCTTTTCAGCGGCAATACTGGCAATGGCCATAGCAGCGGTAGCAACAAGGGTTATAATTTACCTCTGCAAATAGCACTACTGGCTCCTAAACTGGCTTGCAATTACTTTGCAGATCAATCCTTCTGAAAAAGCCTGAGTCTTGTGTATTATTTTAAAATGTTGAAATCTGACATTTAAGAGTGTAAGGGCAGGCAGGCAGTGTCTCCTCTGTTCACTGAGAATGGAAGTTCAGAGTGCATGGTGCAGAGACCCAAACTAGTGGATAAGACTCAAATCAGAGCTGACCCAATTGAAAAAATTAGTTTGGTGTGAGCTAATGAATGGTGCTGACATTTTGAGATCATCAGCTTACATGCAACAGGGAGCTGCACATAATGCGATCAAGGCAGATTAATTTGGTCCAAATGTGCGTTCTGTTTTGAGCACATCTGGTACAGCAGAGTAACATCCTGTGAAGCAACCCGCACAACAGATCCTCTGTACGTCCATGGGAACTCCCCTTTCCTTCAGTGGAAGTCCTCTTATGCAGGTTATGTGACAGGACAGGGTTTTGGTGTCACACATAGATGCTGGGATGGTTCTTCCTGGTGACCACACTCTCTTATCCTCTCTGTGCTCCAGCTGAGCTGCAGCCAGTCAGCAAGAACTCTCCACCCTTTTTCCTTTTCCCACTTCGCTGCCCAGGAAGAGAGTCTCCCTTAGCTCTGGTGCTATACAGGAAAAGAGGCTTGCCTTTCATGCCTCTTCAGTAAGTAAATACAGAAGAGTGGAATTCAAAATTTCTAGAAGACCAAGTAATTTCTGAGTCATATTTGCAAATATTTTTTACCTATCCTGATTTCCTTAATTATTCCTATGGTTCACTCACTCACTGGTGATGAAGCCCCTTATTACAGAATCACAGAATCAGAGGGGTTGGAAGGGACCTCTGGAGATTGTCTAGTTCAACTCCCCTGCCAGAGTAGGGACACCTAGAGCAGGTTGCACAGGACGTCATCCAGGCAGGTTTGGAATGTCTCCAGAGTCAGAGACTCCACCGCCTCTCTGGGCAGCCTGTGCCAGTGCTCTGTCACCCTCAAAGGAAAGAAGTTCCTTCTCACGTTTAGATGGAACTTCCTATGGTCAAGTTTGTGCCCATTACCTCTTGTCCTATCACTGGGCACCACTGAAAAAAGACTGGTGCCATCCTCCCGGCACCCTCCCTTGGAGTAGTTGTAAGCATTGATGAGATCCCCCCTCAGCCTTCTCTTCTCCAGACTAAAAAGACCCAAGTCCCTCAGCCTTTCCTCATAAGAAAGATGTTCCAGCCCCCTGGTCATCTTTGTAGCCCTCTGCTGTACCCTCTCCAGCAGTTCCCTGTCCTTNTGGACCCAGTACTGACCCCTGGGGAACACCACTTGTCACAGACTTCCAACTAGGCTCTGTGCCACTAATCACAACCCTCTGAGCTCCATCTGCCCGCCAGTTTTCAGTGCACACCACTGTCCCTTCCTCTAACCCACACTTCCTAAGTTTGCTTATGAGAATGCTGTGGGAGACAGTGTCAAAATTACACTGGACATAAATTGTGGTTTGGCTTTTCAGGATTGTGCATGCTGGTGGTCTATGTGAAAGGCTTTCCCTGGTCCTACCTGAGCAGTGACTTTGAGGTGCCATGGTTGAATTTCCAACCCCTGCCCAGCAGCATGCTTTGATCAACGCTTTACCATTCCTGTCACAGTGACATGGTACTTGTTCTGTTTCCTCTTTATTTGTACGTTCCTCATGATGGAGTATTTTGTTTCCCAGCTGTGGTACATGCAAGAGAAACTCAAAGCTCAACCAAAGGAGAAAATTGAAAAAACACTCCATGATATCAATCAGAGAGGACATGAGTAATCTGAAGAAGAGGAGAGTTGTAGATTTCCGCATTCGGAGGACAATGCTTGCCTTGTACCTTTCAAACTTGTTAGTGCAGCTGCTGAGTCAATAGACTGCTTATATCATACAGCACAAGGACTAAACGCACCTTCGCACTGGACATGCTAAAAATGTGACTGAATTGCTACTCATTCATAAGAGAGCAGTTTTTGGCATTAATGTAAGAGGCATAACTTTTCAAGAGCTCCAAACATCAGCCAGTCCCATTGCCTTTTATTACCTCTGAAGGAGAATTTTATAGTAGGCTTTTACTTCTAAGTTGATAATATCTTTTTAAGAGAAAACAAAGCAAAATATGAACAGAAACACTAGGTCTGATGTTTTGATTTGTTGCAACAGCAAAGATCTCCTATGCTTTAGCAGAGGCCCATGTTGGGCTGTTATGCTTCATGCTTGCGTCATGCTTCGTCTCTCTCTGTTTAAATTAAATCCCAAAGCTACTGTTGGGTCGATTTCTGGTAGAGCAGAAGTGGCATAAAGCCAGTTTTTCTTGGTTGAGAAAATACACTCCCTCTGTGATAGTGTCTTTTAAAAAAAGACACTATCAGTAAAGTAATCAGTAAAGTAAGACACATCAAGGTAGATTCAATAGTCACACCGGAGAGTCTATTCATGTATAAGAAACCCACCTGCTTCTCATAACACCACCGTAATGGACTGTGGATATTTTTTGTTTTTAATTTTATGGCAGCGTGAGCTCTGCTCTCTATATACAATATAGCACTCTCTGCACAAAGTGGAAATGACATCTATCCAAATACACTGGCTCAATGAGCCTTGGTTTTGATGACCTTATGCCTTTTTGGTCCTCTGGTTTAACTGTGGTACTTTTATTGTTGGCTTTGAAGCAGTTAAATGTAGTCTGAAAGCCTTTTCTTATTTCCTGCTTCTTTTTTTTTTTTTTTCCCCCCTCTTTTTTTCTTTTTATTGTAGAAAAAATACTGACTATGTCAAAGACAAACACTTAGGTTATGGATGTTTTTTCTTTTCCATTATTATTTTTATTACAAAGCATCCCTGAAGACCTTTTAATTCTCTTGATTGTTTAAAGAGGCTTCATGAAAACATGACATCTCAGATGTGGAGATAGGTATAATTGACTGCAAAATTCTGTTTGCCAGGATTCTACTACAGTAAGATCCTAAGGAATTCAACAAAACGGAAAGGGTCAGTAAGGGTTTAGTGGAATTTGATAGGAGGCCCCATACAAATATCCAGATGAAACTATAGCCAGTTATTCTGTGCTGAATATTATGCCCTGATGAAAATAAAATACCTGAGTTTAATCTTTCATTCAGAGTAAAGATTTGTAGTATAATGACCTGATTTAGCCGAAAAAAGGAAAAAATAAGTAAGTCTGACAGCTGAGAACAGAAAAGGGATTAATCTCAAAAGCTGCTAGTCTTTGCTTCCCATCCTTTCATTACTGTGCAATCAGAGCAAAGAAAGAAGTAGCTGCCCTGACACAGCTCCAATTGCATTGCTCAGAGAAAAGGGGAGGCACGGTGGAGAGAGATTTTCCATTTTTTACGGACAGAGGAACTGACGAGAAAGCAGAGAGAAACGGAGCCGGTCGGTCCACCTCTTGATCTGCCTGGAGCTTAGGGCAGAAGCAGGCTAACAGTGCCTGCATTCATCACCAGGTGGAGCAAGGACACCTACAGGTAGGTACAACAGGGTGGAATGTCTCACAAGGTGCAGCAAGCCCACTGAATGCACAACTATCCCACTTTTCAGTCTTACATTTGACCTCCAATGCCCCCAACAAGAGGAGAAGGAAGGAGATGATGCTGTGGCATACATTAGAGTGCTGTCTGCTCTTCTGATCTCTTTGATGGTGCCACTTGTTGGCATATGACATGATGCCAGTTCTCATTCCACTTGTGAACATATACAACCACCAGCTCCACGATGCACCACGCAATACCAGTGGTTGCTGCAAGGCAGACTGCTGTGCACCTACTTGCTCCAGCTGACCGGAATTGCACTTGAAAGTACCACAGCATACCTTGTATTTCTTACACCAGCTGTATGAATTAATGCTTGAGTTATCGCATTCTCAATAATCACCGTGTTAAAGTAGCAAGGGAGAGAAAGGCTAGTAAGAAAACTTTTCCTGTATGTTAGAAGCAAGAGAAAGACCAAGGAGAAAACTGGATTCACTATTAAAAAAAATAATAAAATAAGCTGCCAAAAGATCAGGTTGAGACGGTTGACATGTTTAGTGACTTTTTTTGTGTCATTCTTCACTAAAGTGGTCAGCTGTGCTTGTAAATTTAACAAAGCTAACCCTAGCAGAAAATAATAAGAAAGGAGGTAGGCCAGTTAGAGAATATTTAGCTCTTGGATATTTTCAGGAAGAAAAGAGGTTTCATGTCTCAGGAAATTCACTGTAATGTGAAGCAACCTTAGAGCTATTAGTGGTTATCTTTGATAATTCTTGGAAGAGGCATAAGCTTCCAGAAGACTGGAAAAGAGAAGCTGTGGTGTCTACCTTTGAAAAAGAGTGACATGAGGAACTGAAAATCATAGAGTGGTTTGATTAGTTTTGATTTATGGAATAGTATTGGAAAAAAATATTCAAAGTATTTTTAAACATCTGAAAGATAATAAGGAAAAGAGTTAACAGCTATCATGGATTTGCCAAGAACAGATTATGTCAGTCATCTAATTTCTTTCTGGAACTAAATAATACCTGCCCTTATGGATAGGGAAGAAACAGGCAATGACATGCTGCTTTCTCCTGATAAATTCTGATATTGTCTCTCATGACATTTTATATACTAGCTGACAAAGCACTCTATGGATTTAATTACCGTAAGACTAGTGTGACACTGTTTGGAAAACTCTATTTAGAAAGTAGTTATCAAAAGGTCACTATCACTTTTCAGTATTTTCATGAACTTTCAGATGATACCAACATCTAAGGAGCATACTGCAGGACAGGATTAGACTTCAGAAAGAGTTTCACAAGCTAAAGGTGCAGTCTAAGGCAGCACAATGCAGTTCAACAAGAAGAATTTCAAGATATTAGGCTTGGACAGGAACAGTCTTACATCAACATGGAGAGAGAATAAGAGGTTGGAGAATTGAGTATTCTCCTTACTGGAGAATTAAGAGGTTAGGCTGGATCTCCCGTCACAGTGAATCACATACTGAACAAGATTAAAAAATGTAATTTTGTTGTGAGTTAATAGGATAGTTACACAGGAGTATTACCTGTAGGGCATGTGAAATCATGTCCCGCTCTATTATCAAGTTTTGGTAAAGGTTCGTTTGGAATATTATGCCCAGTTTTGGGTACTAACTTTTGAGAAAAACCTGGCTTAACTGAAGAGATTGCTGAAAACAGTAATTTTAGGAGAAGAAAATGTAATTTATGAAGGACGGCTTAAGAAATTGGGATGGTTAAGTAAAGAAAGGAGAATATTAGAGGGAAGCATAACAGTCTTTGCACAACTTAAAGGAGGGGGGAAGTCTTCCCTTCATGTTCTGTTGATGGAACAAGAGATAACAGGCTTTAACTGGAGCAATGAGGATTTATGTTGAAAGTTGGGAATAATGTAATGAGAGCAAAGACAGGAAAACTGTGTCACGAGCTGTGAAAGGCTGGGGGATCTCCACCTGAGGAACTCCTCTCTCAGGCATGGCTTGGGTGTAGTTTAGTGGGGAGAAGGATCAGATGTACTCTTGAGGTCACTTCCAGTTTGATTTTCTGTAACATTTTGCTTAGTCTATTTTTGTTTTCCTTTCAAGATGAGGTTCATCCTCAAGAGTGACTGTGAAGTGAGAGACATTATTTAGCAGAAAAAAACTAAATAGACTTGATATCCACTTAGGTGTTCAAACATGTGCTTGATACCACTTCTCACAAACTCCAAACAGGCTTTTTGCAGGTAGATTTCAAAATACTCCTGACCTACTTGTAAATGCTTAACAAGACTGATGAGTTTTGTTGTATACGTGAGACAGTTTTCAATGAGTTAGAAGTCAGACATACTTTTTCAAAAATGTTTGCTATTCTAGAATGCCTCACGCTTTGCTTCATCTTGAGACACCCAGTTGCTTTAAACTAGGCTCTACAGCAAAATGGTGCATGAAATTGGTAGCCACTTTGGTAATGTCTGGCTTTGCTCACTGTAGTTCAGCTTCCAAAAGAAAACTTTAACTGTCCTCACTGTAACCTTACTCTTAGAGTTGTAGGCTATGAATACATTGGCACCCAACCTATGATCCAAAAAGTTTTCTTGTTAATAAGTTTTCTTGTTAAATTTCAGGGTTGTAAGGTCAGGTTCCAAACACTTCGGGGTTTTTCTGTTTCATCAGAAGACTCTGAGCTCTGTTATCAGGACTGTTGATTTTGGCTTGTAATTGCAATCAAAGCTGAATAATTAAAAAAAGCAGCAGTAGTTCAAAATGATTGCCAGTTGTAATTACAAACCAAAATCAACAATCCTACAGCCTACTGGCACCGTCTGCTTTTTCCTGCTCACTGCAACTGCACTTCCCCCATTTCCTCTTCTCATTCGGCACTGGACACCTTCACTTGCTGCTCGACTCCCTTGCAGGGCATCAGAGCTGGGATCTTACCGGGGGCTGCTGTTAGCAGGGTGTCTCCTGTTACAGGCATTCTGTCCACGTATAGGGGCTTTGTCATCTCTTCTCCCGAGAGCCTGTCATATGAAAAATGCCTTTTGTTGAAGGAAACATCAGGTAGCCAACTGAATTGATTAAAAAAACCTTTTATTATTGTTTGTTAAACTGACAGCTGGAAAATTGATTCTCAGTTAACAGTTCTAATTTCTGTTACTGTGTATCTAACTCCTCTTTGAAAAGAAGTCTGATTTCTCATTTTATAACTTGAATATGTTCTTTTTGCCTATGTGTCATATCCCGGATTTGCATAATGAGATTTGAAAGCATGTCCAGAGGTAAAGAACCCCTAAAATAACCTAGATTATGTTGAAGGAGACAAGGAGACATTAACATATAGAAGCCAGAAGAGGGTGAAGAATAGCTTTTTCATGGCTGTTAAATATTCTGCAAATTTACAGTATCATCTAATATGACATTTCATCATTGGCAACAGAGGCAAAACAATTATAGCATAGGATATTACAAACAAATAAGTCCAAAGTATAAACGCAGCAGAAGAGAAAAGGAAGAAAGTTTGGAATATTATTAGTCACACTGGTCAGGGGCCATAGTGTAAACCTCCTGCAGCTGCCCAAGTATCCCATTCCTAAGATTGTACCTAGTTTTAGGTTCAATTTTCTGCATTATGAAAAAAAATAATGTACTGGTTTCCAGTGATTTTTCACTAACTCTGGTGATGTAAGAGCAAGTACATACTTTTATCATGTTTAAATTCTTGCAGAAATACTCAGGAGAATGACGTGACTGGAAAACCACTTAGATTTTGTGACATTCAAGCCCAGGACTTTCAGTACTGCTTATGAAGAAGCTTCTCACTAGTCAAGACTTCCTTCTCAGGAAAAAAATAAATAAAAGGCTTGTTCTTCAATATAATCTATGGAGATATAAGACCTTACCTGTAACCTCTTCAGTTTGAAAGTGAAGAAGCAGATTACCAGACCCAAGCTGCAAGGCTGCAGATGGTAATGAAAATCACTTTCTTAAGATGAAAATGAACTACAGAACTGAGATGCTGATGGGTTGAAAAGAACATTGCTGACGGAGTGAAAGGAACATCATCTCTTGTAGCGTATAGAATTTGGATGGCAACTTTTGTAATCTTTCATGAAATATCTGATGTTACTACCTGATGTCAAGAAGTGACTGAACACCAGGCAGAGCATGAATATATCTATAAAGAGATCAGACAAATTGGTGTATATTTAGTGAACACAATTATGTGTATTTCAGCTGCGCCATCTTCCTGTTATGAAAAAAAAACCCAACCAAACAATATTTTCTTAGGATTAAACATTCTTAATTGCTTTTCCTTTTATTATATTTAGGAATTTGAACTTTATTCTTAAAATTCCATATTAAAGAATTGACCTAATAATTTTAATAACATGATAGAGACTAATTTATTTTATATGTTCTGTGGTACTTTGTATTCAAACATTTGCATAGTGAAGTATTTTATTTTGTGTTTGCTTTTGTGGAAGTAAGTCAAAAAGGGTGCATTGTGTTTGTAGGAACAGAGTCTTCTTTTCTGTGTGCATGTTTTATATTTGATGTGATAGGGAAGAAACAACAATAATGGTGTTTGATTTGATAATTTCACATAAATGATGAAAAGCAGCCCACATACTTTCAAAGTAAAACTGATTGAAATTCTTTCTAGTTGGTTCCCATTAATCTTAATTGTAATTCCATATTTCACTTTAATAGGTTGCTAAATTTTAGGAAGCTGTGTTATTGTTCTTATATACTTGGTTAACTTTTAATTCATAAAGTTTTTTCTGGCTTCTGCATCTGGAAAGGAAGGCCAACATTTTTTTCTATATGGGTGTTTATATGCCAGGCAGCATCTCTCTGATTCAAAGCAGCCAGCGAAAATGCAGAAAGTTCTGTTTAAGGGCAGGCTTCTGTACCTGGGATAAATACGGTGGAAGGCTTCTTTTTGTAGTTCAACTTTTAAAACAAAAATAAATCTTTCAGTTCAGAAGGAACAGGGTACTGCTAAAACAAACCGACCATATAGCACATGCATTTCTTCAGAAAACTGTGCTCAATTTTGTAATGTCCAGAAGGAAGACCTGGCAGTTGTAACGCAGTACCTGTGAGGACAAAAATCTCAACCCTTCTGCTTTCACTTACTTCAAGGACAGTCAAGTGTTCTCCACACCTTGCAGGATTGAATCCTTTGTAAACTTGCTCATGATTAATATATGTTATGAATATCTATTAAATGTTACAATAGGTTGATAACACCCAGCCATATCACTCATTTATTAAAAGAAGCTGTTCAGTCACAGTCTGAACAGGAGGGCGAGAGAGCAACTCAACTGCGGTTAGATTGATGATACTTCTAAAAATTGTCCAAGCATGTGTGCAAGAACCTGTCAAAATAAGAGTTTAATAAATGAGAAAGTGAAGGACAGGTAACTTTCCCAATATACAAAAGTTGTGCACATGCATGTGCATGCTTCATTTATTCCCCGCTCCTTAACAGGTAAACAATACAGAAAGAGAGGCTGTTTGCCATTTTTGAGCTAGATTGTCTGGAAAAGAAATTTGCCAAGTCAGTTATTACTGAGGTTACAGCAGCATGCAGCGTGGTATCACTGAAGAGAGCTTTCGCATCAGCAAATTTCCACCAAGCTCAGTTTAGTGGATCTTGCCTGTTGCTCCAAGAACCCGCTTCGGTCTTCTAGGCAGCGTCGGCAGTAGCAGGATTTGCCCCCTGGGAGGACAGGCTGCTTCTGCAGAGGGGATGGGGAAGGCAGGGTGAGGAAGCAGGGGGAGATGCATACCTGAGATCGGGGAGCAATTGATGCTATGGAGTTGCCTGCCACAGGCAGCCTGGTCCTCCTTCTGCAGCAACAGCATCAGCCTCTGGTTTTGGTGTAGGCAAAGGGGACACGGAACTCATAAGAAATTTGCACTTTTCAGAGGTCTGTTGCCCAAGATAATTGCTGATTTTCCCTTTGTCTGTAGCTGTCCCTGTTTACACCAGAATTGGTGAGGTACCGCGCTACTACAAAACTCTCAAAGTCAACAGGAGATGTGAGATATCAAAGCATTTTCCTCCCTACTGATAACCTGGAGGTGCTTGTGGTGAATATTTGGTAAACCAGATGAGGAAAAAATTTTGAAAAAGAATGTCCCTAAATATAGGGATTGAAAACTACATTTAGGCAGTTACCTCATGTGGAACAGACACCATCATCTTAATTTTAGGCTTTGGCTGTGTAAGTCTCTGACAGCAAAATGTAAAGTACTTGGAGATGGCACTGAGGCACAAAAGGGCTGTTGGCTGAGTGGTTCTTAGTGCCTGAGCCCTCCATAAAGAGGGTCTTTTCTGTTCAGTGATCTGCTCCAATTGCTCTCAGCTACAGAAGTTATTCCATTCATGATTACAGTAAGGGGCTTGACACAGTCCACATTTCTAATAAACTGCTACAATACTTCTTTATCAGCTAGTTTTATTCATTACAAACCTCTTGTTTCACAACGTAATTCATATGTAAAGCTCCTAAAAGGTTACTGAGTAAATATCTGTGAGTACAACCTCCTCTGTATTCCACATTTTGGCATTATTAGTGCTTATGTGATTGCAGCTCTGGCATCCTTTCTTAGTAAGTGAGCTATTGGTCATTTATGGTAAAATGCTGGATTCCTAAGTTTTGGGGTTCCAGGATTTTGCTTGAACAAATTTGTAAACACCAAGTGAACTTATTCTTTGCTTTAATCTCTTTCTGTCCTTGAAGCTGTGGCTGATATCTGGTATGTGATTTGGCATGATGTGATTTTGGTATGTGGTTGACTGAAGGTCCTACCTCATGTCCTCCGCATGTTTGTCACTACCTGTNAGACTAAACAATCCCAAATCCTTCAGCCGCTCCTCATCAGACATGTTCTCCAAACCCCTCACCAAAAACCTCACTTTAGTGTATGAACACTAAGAAAGTACCCTGGAAACTGGCTGGCTAACCGTATTATTTACTGCTCTTTGAAAGGGGAAGGACACTGTCAGGGCCATAAGGGCACACAAAGGCCTCTGTTGCCATCACCATCCCTGCACTTCCTGCCTATGGGCAAGGACCCCCATTTCAGCCCAGATCCCTAATCCTGGCTGAGACATGTTGGGGGTATTTCTGTCTCCTCCTGTCTTGGCTTCCTGATGGGACTTTCTGGAGGGACCCTAGAACTCTGCTCCAGTCAGGTTCTCATCCCTGCCTCCCACTGTTCCCAGAAGGTCTCCCTGGATGGACACTTGTTCACCTTGTCCAATGGTCACCAGCTGGTTGATGACTGTCACAGTCATTGGGCTCCCTCTTCTCAGATGTGGTGGGTCAGCACCCTGGTAGGAGAGGCTGCTGCCTCTGCTGTGGTCCCCTTGGCTCCTGTGGGCTCCTATTCCATCGGGAACAGCCCAGCTTGCCTGGAGGCAATATTTTCTGGCTCAGTTGGCTCAGGCAGCTGGTCATTATACAGTGACCTCTTTGAATCGCCTGCCCCAAGTCTCATTGGCAGGCGACTTTGATGATTTGATAAATCCAAAATAGATGAGGGGCACTTCGCGGTCATGGTCAGGTTGGGTAGGAACATCTGCTTCATCTAATGGCATTTGGTGCCTTCTATGGGAAGGTGGATTTGTCCGGGCATGTGACATATTTAAAGAGTGTGAGTCATCAACATCTGAAAGGACTTTAGTGCCCTCATGTCGTGTGCTTGGCATTGGCATTAAATGTAAGTGAAAACAGTATGCTGAGCCATATTGGAAACACTCACACCATTGTGCCTGCAGAAGCATTGGAATATCTCAGCAACCACTTTTCATGGCTCAGTTTGCCCCTCTGAGAGTGAGGAATAATAACTTATTATCAAGTTCTGTGCGATATGAATAATGTGCAGTTCTTGCCTGTTCCCTGCATAATTTCTCCTGAAATTGTACTGTGATTTCTGCTGCACACTTTAATGCATGGTAAATTAAATGTATTTCTGGGAAAGGAAAAACAATCCCAAAACAAACCAACAGCCCTCAAACAAACTAAATGAATTGTTTAATAATTTACCTTGATGGAAGAGGCACATGGATTGGAAAAAGTTAACCCATCAGGGAAAACAGTATCAGCAGAAAAGAACAGTAATCAACGTGAAATAATCACTGCGGTACCTGAGTGCTTGTTCAAAATCCAAAAGTCTGCATCAAGTCCCAGCCTCCTCCTGGCAGGATAGAGGTCACAGTGTGTCACTTTCTGTCATCTTGGCATAAACTGCATAATATGAGTTAAGAAATGTAATGAGAAAAAAATGGCTGAAGTCCAAGTTTGGGGTATGTGCCATTCGCAACGAAAGTATCCTATTCAGAGAAATTACTCCTATTCATGAAAGATTTAAGCCAACACTAGATAGATTTTTAGTGTAGGTTACACAGAAGGCTGTACAATATAGTTTCCTCTCCTAAACTGAACAAACTTTGCATTCATCAATACGGATTTCTTGGCACTCAAGTGGTATTCAGGAGCGCACAGGGGAGGGAAAAGGCGGGCCAGAATAGAGGTGAAGAATGAGGGGAACTTGGCACTGATACAAATGATACCAAAAATGCTGATTTAGGGAGAAAAAATGTAAATCATTTTTAATGTCTTTTGAAGAAAGGTGCCCAAGTTAAAGTTGCCTTGAAGGCACATGACCCAGGCTGACATTGCTTTGGCAGCAGAATGTGAAGGGTGTGTATGAAGAGATGAAATGTCCTTTGATGAAGCATGCTCACAAACAGCCTTTCTGACAATGACAGCAATGTGAGTACCTTTGAAGCTCCAGTTATCTTTTTGTCTCTAGACAAAGAGAATCGGGTATGATTTATTAACTATGAAGCAAAATAGATCTCATTTTCCATCCATGGGTGTATTTTATCGCCTCATTTCTTCAAAATCAGTAGCTAAACCCAGCACTAGCTCTGAGCTTGTACTGGTTCAAAGCCTTGTTTTTTCCTGGGAGAGGAGCTGATACTGAACCATCATTTTGAAATCATTGTTATATCCAGATTGGGACTGAACCAGCAGATAGTTACTGCTTCAGAATACTGAGTTGACCATAAAGTGACATCTCTGCTGGGGAGCTACTGAGCATGGAGGCTGTCTGTACCTTGTGGGGTATACAAGGTCACTTCACCTAGAGCCTCTCCTGCCCCTATCCCTCCTCTGACTCTCTCTGACACTGGGTTTCCCCAGTGTGGGCAGAAGAAGCCCTTGTTTCGGCACCACGATACAAAGCTGTGCTGCTTGGCCGGTGCTAGTGGGTCCTTGTCAATGCAGGTTCTTTTTGTACTCACCTAGCTCTATTTTTTTGGTCTCCCTTCTCTTACAATAGAGAGCAAAGTGGTTTTTTTACAGCAGAGCCCTTTATATGTCTTTTGGACCTTTGCAGTCCTGTGGGGTACACCATGGTATAAATGTGTATGAGTTTCTGCACATCTGAGATGTAAGCACACAGCAGAGCACACTGTCTTCTGCGTGACTTCCCCAGCCAGCAGCACCCTCACAGTGCCACAGTTTCTCTCCATCTTCTTAAGCCAGATGTGAGGAGTATGAGGACCCTGCGGCGCTGTGCTGCAAGTGCGAAGGGTGCCGGTGCTGCTGGGGCAGCAGGGAGTGTCCCTCTGGCTGAACTTGCGCCCTGAGGTTTTGCCTTTGTCACGTGCCCATTCCTATTTTTAAATGCAGTATTTTTCAGTGTTGAATGCTTCGAGGGATTGCTGGACCTGATCATGATCTGTTATGGCCCTGAACTGGGACCCAAACTAGAAGGACTTTAGTCCCAGTTTAAACTGAACTAAGGCTGGATTGAAAACGTGCTGGTTCAGCTCCCACCCGCCGGCTGTTTTCATTTCTGAAAACTGTATCCCGCTACACACGCTCAAATCTCCAAAGGCTGGAAAGCAGCTGCCAGTGTTGGATGGGTCGATTATATTCCTCAGCCGCAGTTCCAGCCTGAAGAGCTTTAATTTCTTCCCGGTGCTCTTTTGTGCAGATCGAAAGCTTCATGGGCAATCATCACCATTCGCAGCCGTGGGAGCGCGAGAATTAGAAAGGGACACTTTACAGAGGCTACCTGGGTCCTGCTGGGACAACAGGATAATTTCAAGGTGGAGAAGAAAGACTTGCTAGCTGTGTCTGGGAAGTGCTCCTGACCTTACCCACGCCTGTCCCCAGCGGCTTGCTGTGGAGCTGAAGCCTAGGACTCGCCGCAGTCGTCCTGAAGGGCAGAACTTTGGTTTGATTTCATCTTTCAAGAATTAGAGGTGTTTTCTTCACTAATTCAGAAAATTCAACACTGCCAAGTTTACCTGTGAGCACAGAGCTCCCTAGAGAGGCTTAAGGCTGCTACTTGCCGACACACTGTTTTTGCTTTTTGGGTCTATCCTTTGCAGTTTCTTTGTGTGCTGTGTTCTGGGTAAAACTGACCCCTAAGGAGGTAGCCCGAAGTCTGTGCATAACTTAGCTCTTTATTTAACCTTGTGCTGACTAGTTACACAGGCATAAATTGAATCCCTCCCGACTTCTGCTTTCCAGTATGTGTTTTTTTAAAAACACAAACTGAGACCTTTTCTCTTTTGCAGAAACCTTAACAACATTTCATAGCCTTTAATCTTGGCTCAGAAATATATTTTCTTTCTGAAGACTTTTCTGACTTTTAATAACGAAGGAACTGCCTGCCCCAAACATAGCAATACAGCAGCACTTTTTTTTTTTGGTGGATATTCATTAAAAAACAGTCTCTAAAAAAATGTTAATAGCTTGTGACCTGGATATACCAACAAGGAAGCTTACTAGTACAGCTTGCTTAGTCCTAGATGGAAGCAATTTCTCTATTTATCGGTATACTACAAAAGGGAAATTTGTAGAACCTGCTTGGAGATTTAGGGAGGTGTTCATTGCTTCATTGCCAATTTAACATTACCATTTAATGTACACAGTATGTGGGCTTGTCTTCCATATTTTGCAATAGACGCAGTGTAAGAATCATAATATATCACTTTCACAAGCAATTTAGCACAGCATAAGGGAGGAAATGTAGCTGTACTGCCTTAGTACTTATTTTCTAATAAAATTCTAATAGATTTTGGGTTAATGACACAGAAGATGACATTTATGTCCTAAGTCTTTTTTTTTTAATCTGTAGCAGCACAACGAAGGAGGAAGTTACAAGACCAGATGATAAGATAATGCACTCCTTGTTTGTGTACAATAAAGTACCCTTATAAAAAGCTGGCTTGCCTATGATGGTTAACTAATGTCTCACTGTGAGATAGTACCTGGCAGGCCAGAGTCAGTAAAGCTAGTTAGGCTTTCTTTCACCAGAGATTGATTTGTTCCTTACTTGAAAGAAGATCTACTTTAACCCCCCAACAAGGATTATAAGACTTTTTAAAGAGAAAGGCAGGAAAAAAAACAATCTTTTTTTTCTGTGGTTAATAAAGGAAGAAGATTAAAAAGACTCCCCTGTTGATGAGATCTAACCATTTATGTTCCTATGTGATGAAAGGTGAATACCTATTTAAGATTTATTTAGGATTTTGTCATCTATAATGAATCTAAAGGGCACAACAATTTGTCTTAACATTCTGTAATGCAATGAAGCTCATTTTAACAAATAACTGTATAAATAACACATTTACTAAGCCCCTCGGTTGACTGATCTTGTGCTTGAGCTGTAAAACATTTATAATTGATAACAGAGTGAAGCTGAAATAGCAGAATGGATTCTTTTTCTGTATAGAAGAATCAAAAAAAAAGACTGTAAGGCACTTGTAGTTATGTGTGCATGTTTCTGTAAAACTTGCTGTGCATCTATGCAGGATCTTATTTCATGCTCCTCAAACTAACTATGAGTATTATCACCAATTACTTTGGACATGCCACTGGACAACATTTAGTTTGAAGTGGAGGCTCTTCAAGTTCTTTACAACTTAAATGAAGCAAACATCACAATATTTCTCTGAAATGTCATAATACTCTTCAATTTCCAGAGGCAGAAAGAAGAATTCTTGTTTTCTGATCCCTTGGTTCATTTTTTTTACTACTAGCCAATCCTGCCATTTGGTACAAAAGATGATCATCTCTGTACAACAGAAGTAAAAGACTGTTGTGGGTGGATTTGCTGTTTATAGGATTGTGCAACCAATCAAAAAAATTGTGAGACCTTAGTGCTGTCACCCATGACTTCCTTTTCAGTTCTCAATGGCTGTGTTTGAGTCCTCCTCCTGTGCCATGCCAATTCAATGTACATGATCTTTGAGCAGATTTTTGCCTGTTTTTGTGAGCTGCTCAGCTTGTTTTTGGACAATTGAGAAACAGCAAATCAATAAGGATATGAGAATGCAGCATAAAAATATGCCCAGTGGAAAGATTAGTCAAACTTCCCACACAATCATACCAAAGCATCCTTTTTCTAAGCTATGCCTACCTATGAAATAAGCGTGTGAGCAGAAGATCTGAATTTTAGTTTCTGGTGCAGAGGATATGCTTTCTTCAGCAGTTCAGTTTGGCTGCACTGGAGTCTAGGAGGAAGGGGCACAAGCACTATGTCATGATATATAACTTTTCCCTTCCAGGGGAAGCCCTGGAGGACTGAACAAAGACATCATTCATATGTCAGTGAGTTTACTTGACTATAACAGGTCAGCATGTTCCTATTTAGCTTGAGATATCTGACGAAAATCTAGTACTGTTACTTAATTTCAGTTGGCTTTGGCCAAGGCTGAAACAATTTTTAGATGTGCAATACTAAAATAATTCAGCAACATTCATGCTGATCCCTGAAGACGGTACTTCTGCAGTATTATCTGACCTCTTATACCTCTTCCTGAAGATGAAAGGAGTTACGTCCATGCCTATTTCTCTCAACAGACTATAAGGAGTCCAGACAAGTAGCTCAGATGTACACCTCCAGTTACTGAGACCTAATGTTAGGTGTCTACATTATAGGCTCTACCTAGCAAGTAATTTTGCTGTGAATCACTCTTGAATTTGAACTCATCTAGGGTTTCATTTCCAATAAAAAATTCTTAGAAGTAAAATATATGCAGAGGAGCTGGAGCTACAGTGCTGGAGCAGAGGGAGTTTTCTATGGCAGGACCCTAGGAGGTCCCTCTAGAGGTCTTCTATTCTGCTCTTCTACATGCTTTTTTAGATGATGTATATGTATTTGTTAGAAACAACCAATTGAATGCATTAACCAGGACCTTTTCACTCACCTTGTCTAAAAGTCTTTGTTGTCTAGTGCCGGTCACAGTTCCTTGCCTACATCTGTGCAGTGTTTTTTAAAAAAATAATAGAATACAGTCAGTGTCCAACTGAATAAGTACTAAGATTTTGTCGTAAGATATTTCAAAAGCTCTTCAGATGTTTAAAGGAAATAATCAGAATTCAGAGTGTATATTAAATTATCAACTATCTAATAAGTGTGCTAGTTCCCAGCTGGGATCCTTCTGGTACCTTCATTCATCTTCAACCACTATAATTAAAGTCGAAAGGTGTAACACTGATGGTCCTTCTCTAGAGATCTCATCAGTTTAATTCTAGAAATATCAATGGAAAGGGAATATCATATAAATTATTCAGACTTAATTGGACACCTGCTGGAGGTCAAGCAAAACAACCAAGGTCTGCTGAAACAGGGATTGCCTTCTGTAATTCAGTAGTTTGGTAGGAGGGAATATGGAAAGGCAATGCAATCTCTGTCTCATATCCCTTAAAACCAAACCAGATTTGGCTAGCAAAGAAAACACTGGGAAAGAAGTGGAAAACAAGAAAAGCAAACATGAACGTGTCTAAAATCTCACCATGAGAACTGATAACTTCATTCATGCAGCAAGTGAAGCAAAAACTACAGTGTCAGGGTTGCATTAAATAGCTTCCTACTGGTGCAACAAGGGTGTGCAGAACTATTTCTGGTGTAACACAACTTCTTTATAACCTTCTGCTCAGAAAGTATGCCGTAGCTGATGAGTGAGAGTGTTTTTCTCAGTTGCAATTTGAAATCACATCCGTGCAATTTGATGTATTAAAAAAACCCCACCCAAACCCCAAAGAGGATGACTCCCTTTTAAAATAATTTTTCATTGTGGTGATGTCACCAGACCCACTTGTTCTGTTTATAGCTGTTATTTATAATGCTGTTTCCATAAATGTATATGACTCCCCTGAAGGTGTCTATATTTGTTACAGAAGGTGTCTCAGGAATCTTGGAGCATTCTCCCAATCTAATTAAGCGTGCTATAATTACAGCATAAAGAGCTGTGTTGCTAATTCTAAAGGTTCAAAAATCATGAGTCAGGCCCCATAATTTGAGACTGACCCCCAAATGTGAATATTTGCTTTTAAAAAGAGTATACGATGTTTTGGGCTCTTTTTTAATTTTTGAACTCCCTCCGCCCCTTGCCACAGTTTGTGTGTGCGTGCCTGCATGTGTATGTGCATGTGTGTATGCTGCTGTAATTCTACTAATAATGCTACATCTTCACTACATATTTAGGATAAGGCAGTGCTGTTCCCTACTTTCATTCCTGTCTACACCCTTACCTTCAAGCCCCTGAAAGAATTGTTACTCTGTGGATCCTCCTGTAGTGCCTCGTGTTATTCACTCCTTGAGAAGGAGACAAACTGCAGTGTCTTGTGTTCTTCTTCCCAGTCCTTGAAGGGAAAGAGACAGGAAAAAGGAACAGAGGGAGCCTCCCCACATGGGGGGAAGGGGTGGACATCCTGAGCTTCTTTTTGCCTCTTCTTCTCTGCCTGTGAGAAGTTTATCTCCCCGGCTTTCCCTTTCCCCAGAGGCGGGGAAGTATACGGTGAATGCAACAAATTCTGCAATGGGACCTGGATTTATCTAGAGATTAAGGACAAAGCTAAGATTTGGTGATAACAGTTTGAGGTGATGTGCTGCCGGAAACAGAACTTACTATGCAGTGTTTTGCTTCTGTCAACATTGTATTCAGGTTCTGTGCGTACAAAAGGTGCTCAGCTACAGCACTAATGGATACAATATAAGTCAGTCTTCCAGACAAAACAGAATGGAGGAACCTCTGCTTGGGTAGACTAACACAAGAGTTAATCTCTGCTTTTCTTACCAGTTTGCTATATCTTAACTAATCCCTGGAATAACTTATTCCAGTCATCCCTGGAATTTCAATTAGTGAATTACTACAGAGCATCACCACGTCTTGCAAGGCAATTTGGAAGTTTAGCCCAGAAATGGCTGCATTACAACTTGATACAGGAGCTGCTGCCTGTGGATGGAAATATTTTTTATTTCCCTCCACATGGCCATGACATAAAGAAATCATCCATCACTTCCCCTCCCCGGCCCCAGCCCCAGCAGCAGGGAGCTGCCTCACCACAAAAAGTCCTTTGCTGTGACACTTCAAAGAGATATTGTACTAATTGAGATAGATTTTTTTAAAGGATAAGAAGCTTTCAAATATTGTTTTAGATCCCTATAAATGTTTCCTCACACCTTAGCCTCTGCCTCATCTTCTGAATTGCATGGCATCATTGCATATGCTCTTCTACTTGCAACCCTCCTTCAATAATTTATCTTTTTTGTATCAGCTCACATGAGGTCCCCAGGTACTTTTCTCCCTTCATGATGTTGGTAACTTTCAAAGATACAACATTATCTAGTCACGACTAAGATTCCAAGTTTGGCAAGACATTTTCTCCTTCTAATAAGCATGTCTGTTACTTGGCTTTCTTTCCTCAGTTTTGACTCTACAGAATGGTGCTGTTTATGTATCATCCATCCTTGTTGACTGGGCCAATGACAAAGACCACATATCTCCATTCTTACCTCTTGTTTGCACTTTGTTTGTATTACACTTGAGCAGTGAGGTTCTCAAGTAACCTTCTCTAACTATTAAGGACTATATTTTTAAGCTGGTGAGTGTGGGTGTCGTTCCACGGGACTCTTGCTGTTCTTTGGCATAGTCTTTTGGAATAGTGCAAAACTAATACGAGGATGGGAACTCTTTTAATGTTATCTAAATACAGGCAAGTCATCTTTTCTTGTCATCTAAGCTTCCTCTGTAGTCAACAGAGAAACAGCTACCACAGAGAGTGGCTCATTTTGTCCTAAAAGAGGAGTCTAAGATAAGTAGGAGAAATTGTTCTCTGCGGGTACCCATAGTCCTTTCCTTCCATCTAGGGAAACTGTGATGTTTGATTTGCATAGCCTAACTTTGAAGACACGTCAAGCCTATGCTTTCACTGTCTCTTTATCCTACACTGAGCAAATCCTCACTGAGTGTAATGGAGCCCCAAGACTGGGATCTCTGCTCCAGGTCCAGATCCTCCTGTCTTGCTGGTGGCATGCACCAGGTATCAAGTTTCTGAAAGACATTGAGGGTGGTTTATTGCCTGAGCTAGACAGCGGTCTGGAACGTGGAGCTTCACCTTGTTAAAAGAAAAATATCTTTTACCTGGAAATATTGCTACTTATGTTTTGTTCTTTGTTCAGGATGCAGATATTGAGTATTAGCAGTACATCTTCATCATACAGGCCAAACACCATTCCTGTTTCATCAGCCTCCTGTAGAATGGCACAGGGACACTACACAATTCCCCCAAATTCAGCCAACCATAACACCTCAAAACATAAATCATATTCTGCTGCAAGTTCTTTCTTCTTAATAAACACAGCCAAACCCTGAGAACTACATATGAACATATTAGCACTGGTGAGACAATTGTATTGCTAAGCCGTAACAGTGCATGAGCTGTGATTAAACCTTTTATGTTAAAATTCCTCAGTTCCAGAAGTTTCTTTTGTACTGACAGTTTAAGAAGGTCAATTTGTCCTTGAGAAGACACAGTTCTTCCCTCTAGACTTTATGTATTTTTCTAGAACTCCCCTACATTATACTTACGTATTTCAGTGTTGCAATGTATAGCATCAGCTCAGTTCAGCAAAGCTATTGAGTTATTGTACTGGTTAATATAGTGAAATTTATACAAGTTTAATCACATTTATTATCCCTGACAACAATGCAGATGTTCTGAATGCTAAGTGACTTTTTTATAAAGAATATAATTAATTTTTCCGGCCCTGTCCAAAAATGCTTAGTGGTCAGTTCTGCCACTGAAATGTATTTAATAATATGTAAATCTGGCATTTTGGGAAGTAATTAAAAATAAAGTTGCTGTAAATTTAAATTCAGCTAATATCTGTATTGCTCCTGTCTAAAGTGGTACTAGGCTAAATGCTTGAACTAATCGATTTTTAAAAGGGTTTGGTTAGTGATCTCAGGGGAAATAAGGTAGGTTGTATGAAAACATATTAATTATACAGCCTTCTTTTTTAATGATGCATACCCTTTTTAGAGTACAATATATTGATGTAGCAACTTTCAACTTAAATCGTCCAACAAACCTTTCTAGTTTTGTCTCATCTATCTTGATTGTTCGCTATATTTATTACAGAATGAAGATAAGATTTTAGATTTTTAATTATTAGGTATAAAGGATTCCAGAGTAGCTCAATGAATTAATTTCTTTGTAAAAAGTATACAACTTCAGCAAATTTTTGCTGACTAGGAAATTTGTCATTCTCAAAGATTAATATTACTTCCCCCTTCAGTATGTCATATTTTGCTCTCAAGTGTACAGAAAGCTTATTCATGAAGAAGTTTTTACTCTTCTAATAATATTTTTAATTAGTTTTAGAATGTGCCTGTTGCAGTCTTGTTTGAAGCAAATCAATATTTTAATATTTTTTATTTAAAAAAAATAAAACCATTGTGTTCAATGCTATGCCTAGCTCCCAGATTGGAGTGCAATGTCAGATCGTGTGGTGCAGAGAGGCTGGGGCTTTGTCTGCAGAATGCTGGAAAAGACTGGAACTGCTTCCAGGGAACGGATGCAAAGTTGTTCCTGATGGGCAGGTCCTTTGCTGGATGAAGCTGACTGCTTGCAGTCACGGTGAGACAGGGCAGAAGCTGCTCCGCAGGTGGAAGGCTGGGAAGTCAGGATTTAGTGTGGTGACAGCACGGTTGGTTAGCAATGGGCACAGCCTGCTGATCTACGTGTGACGGGATGCGCAGTGAGCCAGAGCGCTGGGGTGGAGCTGCGGGAACCTTTCTTCTCCAGTGGGTGCAAAAGGGCATCAAGTATCTAAAAGCTTCAGTTGACTGGAACACAGCTTCAAATACAATAGTTTTGAAACTGAGATAATTCAAGTCTGCTACACAAGAACAAAAATTAAAAGCTTTGAAAACAACTATTTCTCTTAACCATTGCTCCTTGAAGGACAGGTTCTTTCTTACAGCTCTGCTCCCAGTTTTAGTGGCTTCCCAGGTGTCCTGGTTTGAGGTAGAATAGAACCAATGGTATTTTAAGTAATTTTACTTTTCAGTTAAGTCCCTTCTAACTAATGGCACTCTCTGAAATTAACGACATGTTTTTCAGACAGTATCTGCTTCCAGAGTATAACTTCTGATGTTTACAGTGAATACCAAGGAATGGTATGCAGAGAGGCTCGTGCTTATACTTATTCCTATAATAATGAAGGTCAACTGACTTTGTTATGTGCCATGTTGGAGGGCTGGAAGCAGAAGAGTGTAAAGGGGTCGCACCTGCGGGGAGGAGCAGACAGGACAGGTGACCCAGAACAGACCAACGGGTTATTCCATCCCAGCTGCATCATGCTCAGTATAAAAGCTGAGGGATCAAAGAGGTCAGGCTTTTTCTTCAATGTTCAGTGCCCAAGGAGAACTCTGTCTGTTCATCTGCATTTGATCCCAATCTGTGCATTCCTGAATCCAGTTCCCATCCATCGCTGAGCCCAGCCTGGGACTTTCCCAGTGCCTGCTTGTGAAGTGATCATCATCCTGGGAGCCTGATACTGGTTTTGTATATGTTATAGCTATTTCATTACTTTCTTATTGGTATTGTTATCTTTTTTTTTAATTATTAATATTTCACTGAAGTAGTTTTACTTTTCTTTTCAACATATAAGTGTCTCTCTCTCCCTTATTCTCTCCTCTTTCTCTTCTGGGAAAGGAAAAAAAGAGATTAAAAGACAGCATCTGTCATTTGTTTAGTGGCTAGCCCAGCCTAAAGCATGACACCAGGTTACAGCAAACACTATATAAAAAGTCTGGTCTTTCATCTGACCCATGGATGCGTGCCTGCCCCAGCTCCTCAGGGTCTCTATTTTCCCCACCATAGGATCTAGAAGGTTTTCCTAGCTCAGTATGCTTGGGGGCAGACCCCAGCTCCCTCCAGAGAGTTTTATTTGACCCAATGAGTACCTCGTCACACAAATCAAATGGGCAGCCTTCCCCTCTAGCTTCTTAATAAACAAAGCATGAAATACAACAGTCAGTGAGCTGTGGACCAACAGATAAAATAGGATTATAGAATCATTTAGATTTGAAGGGACCTTTAAGATTATTGAGTCCAACTGTAAATCTAACACTGCCAAGTCCACCACTGAATCATGTTCCTAAGTGCCACATCTACATGTCTTTTAAATACCTCCAGGGATGGCAATTCCACTTCTGTGGGCAGCCTGTTCCAATGCTTGGTAACCCTTTTGGTAAAGAAATTTTCCTAATATCCAATCTAAACGTCCCCTGGTGCAACTTGAGGCCATTTCCTCTCATCCTATTACTTGTTACTTGGGAGTAGAGATTGATCCCCACCTCTCTACAACCTCCTTTCAGGTAGTTGTAGAGAGTGATAAGGTCTCCCCTCAGCATCACAGAATTGCTGGGGTTGGAAGGGACCTCTGGAGATCGTATAGTCCAACCCCTCTGCCAGAGCAGGGACACCTACAGNGAGGTGCTTTCCAGCAGGTCAGTCCCTAACCTGTCCTGGTGCATGGGGTTATTCCTCCCCAAGTGCAGTACCCTGCACTTGCCTTTGTTGAACTTCATGAGGTTTCTCTCTACTCAGCTCTCCAGCCTGTCCAGGTCACGCTGAATGGCAGCAGAGCCTTCCAGTGTGTCAGCCACCCCTCTCAGTTTTGTGTCATCAGCAAACTTGCTGATGGCTTACTCTATCCCTTCATCCAGGTCACTGATGAATATGTTGAACAGGACTGGACCCAGTACTGACCCCTGGGGAACACCACTTGTCACAGACCTCCAACTAGGCTCTGTGCCACTAATCACAACCCTCTGAGCTCCATCTGCCCGCCAGTTTTCAGTCCACCTCACTGTCCCTTCCTCGAACCCACACTTCCTAAGCTTGCCTATGAGGATGCTGTGGGAGACAGTTTGAAAAGCCTTGCTGAAGTCAATGTAGACAATATCCTTTTCTCCAGACTAGACGACCGCAGTTCCCTCAGCCTCTTCTCATAAGACTTGTTCTCTAGGCCCCGCACCAGTTTTGTTGCCCTTCTCTGGACACACTCCAGCACCTCAGAGTCTTTCTTGTAGTGAGGGGCCCAAAACTGAACACAGTATTCGAAGTGTGGCTTCACATATAGGGACCAGCTTTCCTGTTTTGTGCAATAGATGCTGCAGTAAGGATTGAAGGGTGTGTTTTGGTAATACTGTTTCTTCAAACTAACTCATTAAAGTAAGATTCCCTGACTTTTTTTGGGGGGGGCAGACACACATTTCAAAGAGGATGTTATTGTATGAATATCTCCACTGCTAGGTGTGATCCTGTGCTGTCCTCATAACAAATGAAACCACTATTTACACAGGTAAGACAATATTAGATGGACATTTCAAGTATTTTTAATGATCTTTGCAGCTAAGGAAGAGGGTCTTGTATTGGTCAAATTCTTCACAGAACATCAGCTAAAAGAAAATTACTAAGTGAATACTTATATCTGACTATCCTGTCTAAAAGAGAGATGTGGGAATTAGGAGTATCTCAATTACTGATTAGGCAATAAAGTTTTGTTTGTGTTTGGGTAATCAAACTCTTGAGATGTTTGCCTGAGCTTAGCAAGGTGGTGTCTGGAGAGTGGAGTACTGGAACATATCTGAAGATGCCCATATTATCAGTCCTGTTTTTAATGTAGGGATGTGGATGGCATTAAAAGTGTGTTTCAGAAGATGGTTGTGCTAATTTGTCAGCACAGGAGATCCTGTGCCTCCTTTTCACATTGCGCTCTGGCTGTGTGATCCTGTCTGTTTTCTTTTGCTGCTTCTGAAGCTCATCTGACCCCTTGATGAGACGTTTCGGCTTATTCAACAGGCAGAAAATTATCTCCTTTTTTTGCTTGCTGAGTGAGCTGAATTGACTCATCAAATTGTTGGAGCTAGCACAAAGGAAGTGGTAAGTACACACAGCTGGGAGGGAGAAAAAGGGGAAAGCTGAACCATATTTTTAGTGGTAGGAAGCTGTTAGACCAGCTCAGCACTCTTGTGAAAGCTCGTTCTTGGTGAAGAACTCCTGTGTCATATTCACTCTGCCTCTGGTCTTGTGAAACCTGAATATGTTGGCTGCTAAGACTGGTGGTTCTGCAGAAGTGTTTGCCAGGAGAAAGGCAATTTGATTTAAGTGGGTCCCTTGGTGGAGATGTCATTGGCAATGTATATTGATGGATTGGAGCTAATTACTAAGTCTTAGTGCATAACCTTTTAGTTCTTACATGTATTTTTATAAATGTAAAACTAGCTATAATTTGTTGACTCTTGCAAAAGATTTTGCCATTTGCACTTCAAAAATATTCATGGAACTCCAGAAGTTTTTGTTAAAACTGCAGATGTATCCACTTACTCTATCTGTTAGTCACATGAGCAGAATGGGAATGCCTCTGAATCTGCAATGTTAAATGTCAGACTTACTGAAGAGTGTGCTTGCTGGAAAAATATAAAGCCATAGAGAAGTAAGCATATTGGAGAGGTTTATTTTTGTCACTATAGACAAATGCTAGCGATTGTGTCAGGATTTTCAAGTTTTACAGGGTTCAGCAGCCAACATTTAAAAAAAAAAAAAAAAAGGCAGATTTTCAAAATAAACCAGCTCCTGTCTAGGCATTGAAGAAAGGGGCAAAATTTTGAAACTATCTTCAATACCCTCACATATGGTTCTTCTGGCTAGTTTTCAAATGTGGTCAATGCAAAGAGTTCAAGCTCTTCAGAAAATTGGGCTTAAGCTCTCCATACCATGCTGAACAGCCTCCACACAGAAGTAGGGCAGAATCAACTACCTCTTTACCACAATAGAACAAATGATATATCCAGATTCAGGCTGGAATGGATCAAAACTATAAAAAAAGAGGAGATGCGCATGACCTTCAGTGAAATATTTCATTTTCCTGAAAGGACCTCAAAGAATGACAAAGTAACAAAGGTCAAATCATGGACCAAAGATGGGTATTTTAAGAAGGTTTTTAAAGTTCTGTCCCAAGAAAACATTCACAGAAAAACGCTTTTCTTTGTAGATGGATTTCACCTGAGCAACTGGAGTACTTAGCTTCTGATTTGCAACAATGACAGAAAGGTTTTTGAAACTGTAAAATGACAGAAGAAGTGAAGACTCTGAGAAACTTGTATAATATTTATATAAGATTATTGTAACTACAGTAATTTACTACAGGTTCCTTATATGGATAAATGATTATCAGGAAGTGGGAAAATAATGAAAAGGAAAAGGAATTAGTAGGTAGGCATTGGGTTGAGGCTAGCCACAAGGGAATATGTGAAATAGCTATACAAGGAGTGTGGGCCAAAAAATGGAGGCATTAGAGTTGCTAATATACAGAATGAAATTGCATATCACAGAGAGAAAAGTGATGGACATAGCTGAAACAGTGAAAGGTCTAAACGATCAGAAGAGTCAGAATCAAAGAAATTAACTTCACTCAGTATTTAGCCATATGATAAACTCTCAGTGAAGAAAATAACCAAAACCCAAACAACAAAGACAGTGGATAAAGCAATCTTGGTCAAAATTATTTTGGAGAAAGATGATGAAAGCCATAGTATTGGCAGTGGACCATCAGGGCTCGATGTGGTGATACCTGTGGATTTGGTATTGATTTTAGAAAGATAAATAGTACTGGAAATGTATTTATTTAATTAAATCTTAACTTCTCCAGGACAAATTAGAGAACAAAAGCTGCAAAAAAGTTCGTCGCCACCTTATTTCTAATGGTGGTCTTCCTAATTTTTTCCCAAATAGTCAATGAACCAGCAAAAGCTGATGCTATTTTAAGCTTGATTTTTGCATGAAGGGAAGATGATTGAGAAAGGAGTTTAATAGAAAATTACTTTGAATTGAAAGGCCCTGCTGCCTTTCAATCTGAATGAAAGGACAAACAATGGAAAGTCTGCAGAGTTAGTCTCAATGGGAGAAAAGCTCTTTCAATGAATGAGATTTGGTCAGGGAGAACAGCAGAGTGAGATATTCATAGACTTGTCTGCAGACAAAACTCAGAAATAAGTTGAGCATGGAAAATGAGTTCAGAATTTCAGTTCCAAGAGAAGAGGGAAAATACGTTGGAATCACTGCTGTGTTAACGTTCACTGTAAGGGGTACCCTAGGAATGTCAGAAGGCCTGTAAGGAGCCATGGACTTATAATGCCATGACTTCTAGAGGTGAGCTAGTCCAATCTGCTCTCAAAGCATGATCATCTAAAGCAGGTTGCTTGGGACCTTGTGCAGTCAAGTTTTGAATATCTTCAGGGATGGAGATTCCACAAGCTCTCTGGGCAACCCTTCCAACAATAAGATTCTTTCCCTTAGCCTTCTCTTCCTAAGGCTAGACAAACTCAGTTCTCTGTGTCTTCTCCTACATCATGTGATTGGGATGACAAAAAAGAAATAGCCTGCAAAGAAAGAGGTCTTGGAGCTCAAAAAACATAGGGATAAACCACAAATTTTCAAATGTCAAGCTGAAGTAAACCTGGCAAAGTATATTACAAAAAAAAAATAGTTGGAGGTTATTAACTTAACCATGTATGGAGATGAGCAAGAAAAATAGAATCAAGGCTCGCCAGGAACAATGAGGACCTTAAGATAACAAAAATCTAATGCTATGCCCCCAAAGTAAGTTTAATATTCTGTTTTGGTTTTTCTTGTAAAGATAATCTAGCGTGACTAGAGAGCTGGATAACTAAGTGGAGCTGGATATGGAATAGATTTTTCTATTTCCAAAGTGAAAGAAATGGATAATTTCAAGGCAACAGATAATTGTTATTGCAGGACTGTAAAAAGACCAACCCACAGAATCACAGACCCAGTACAAAATTTTTTTAATGGTTTTCTTCATTTTGAAGTGGTTCTATAGTGGGTATAGTATCTGTTTACGGGGAAAAGTAACAAGGGAAACCTGCATCTGTTAGCTGAACACTATATAAAGTTCAGAACATGTTTTAAGAGAATAATTAAGGACATCAGAACAAGTGAGAAACTGGATAAAATGTCACAAAATTTTGCTGAAATGGAAATCTGCAAGCGTATCCTCTCACCTTCTTTATGAATAAAAATGATTTCTTTTCTAGGCAAAGGAAATACAATATACCTAACTAATCAGAATTGCAGTAAAATAGCATATGAAGTTCCTATTCATTAAACTTGATAATAAGGATGGTAAAAAATTTCCCAACCTGTCAGGAGAGGAACTGGCTAAAAAAGGAGATAGACTTCCTCTATTGGAAAGTAACAGTAACCTCCCTCTACCCTATATCACAAATATGGCTATCTCCTACAATTGTTTCGTTAATGTCTGTGTAAAGGCTCAATGTTTAGAACACAAACGAATTTTGCTGATGGTATAAACTGGGGAGGCATCATTTATGCAGAAGAGGAATCATAACATGGCAGTGGCAAGACTGGATGACCTTGAGAACTGTGATCACAGAAATGGGATGGAATATAAAAGTCAAAATACAAGGGTCTCATAAAGATTTTCTTCTATGATTTGGGATCACGGTGTTAGAACAGACAGAAGAAAAGAGTTTTTGCCTGATCAAAGAACGATGCAAGTAGCAGAAATGATGCAACGTTACAGAAAGAAAATTCAGTCCTTGGATGTGTCTGCTGAGGAACAGAAGGAGGGAAGAGTGGATGCAACTGAATATGGAATGTCTTCATTATTGTTGTATGACCCTGGTGACCTGTGTTTGAGAAAGATAACTGGAGCCAGAAAAGCTGCAGAGAAAGGCTGGGAAGGTGGCTGGGGAGTGGAAAGCAAACAAAAAGACCTTGTCTTCTTTAGCCAAGCAAACTGAAGGCTGAGAAAGTATTTAGTATAGGCCTGTATGGATTGAACATGTAGTTGTCTGAGACTGCCAGGAATGAGACTCTTCCAGTCAGATATTCCTACATCTGCTGATTTCAGTTTCTTTACTACTCACCATGGAATTTCTCTTAAATGCAGCAGCTATTCAGAGACTAGGCATGGGGAATTAAAAGAATTTAAGTAAAATAGCATATGCCTAGATGCTTTCATCCTGTCTTGAACTGCCATGAGATGCATTTAAGGGGAAAAAGCTGTGGAAAATGTGCGGAGTGAAATCCTGGCTCCAGTGAAGACAATGGTGAAACTGAATGGTTATAGTTTCCCCCAGCAGTATACCTTGTTTGAAAAAAGTAGCTTGGAGAGAAGTCGTTCATTTTTACTGTCATCTGATCTCTTCATTGTTCACATTCTTTGTTCAAATTTAGAAGTGTTAACGTAACTGTTTTTTAAAGAATAAAAAGCTGAGACTATGAAAGACTAATATTCTTGGAATAAGGGAAACGGGACAAGTCCTGTTTTTTTTTTTTTTTTTTATCTGAACAAATAATTATCAGGAATTAAAAAAAACCCACAAGTTCTTAAACACACTTTCTTTGGAATGAAACGTTCTTAGATTATGGGAGAGAAGAGGGCTGTAATTTTGCCGTGTCTTTCACTGTCACTCAATAAATTTCAAAGATTATTGGAAGCAGGTTCACTCAAGACTCTGCTATTTGTCTTTTGAAATATGCACAAACTCTTAGGACAGTTCATGTAAATCACTTTGAAACACCCAACAGCCTGGTACTGTAATGCAAACAAAACTATTTTATAAATCAGTCAGGAGAGCCCATTCTTTAAAAAGGTATGGTACATTACTGGAGGCAAAAAGCTCTCTGTTTCGTTATATAACAATGACAATAACTCAATTTAAGTGTATAATGACCCAAGTCAGCAGTCCACAGCAACAAAAATTTAATAGGAACCTTATCTAGTTTGCTGACATGTTCTTCTCTAGAACCCATTATAGGCTCTTCAGTATACAAAACAATTGGCTCTAATCTTTAATATTGCTAAGCAGCAGGGGGCAAATAGGCATTTTAGCACGGCTTTGCTCTTTATAAACAGCATTTAATATATTCACATGCTCTTAGGCACGGAGCTGTATATCAAATGTTTCTGAAGTTTGGTCATTAGAACAGGCTCTCTTGAAGCAGAGAAGCGTGTCTGCACTCCCGTGATGCCCTTTAAAATGGATCGGATGTTGGTGCATTGCGAAGGCGGAAGACTCTAGCATAGGTCTCCTTCGGGAATGGCATGGTTTCTGACTATCTCCTGATGTAAATTAAAGCCATGATAAAATGAATTGGCTCCAGAGAACCATTATAAAGAAAATCACTATTAAATGCAAAACCAAACGTAATTTCCTCCCTATTTCTTTCACTGGTTTTCTATATACTGCATTTAAAGAGTACAGGCTAATGCCTATATTGAGTAGGTTGTAATGGCCACTTAGTTTATGATATGGAATATTATTATTGGTGTAGTAGTGCTGAGACAAGGACAGCAACAGATGAATAAGCTGTCAAAAGAAAACTATATTTACATCTCAGTTGTGGGTGTTCAAAATTCATTCACTATCTTCATTTAAATGCCATTTTTTACTTTTACAGTTTACAACACAATCAGAAGACATTAGGTATAACTAAATTTTTTATGATTCTGGTAATGCTGCAATGCTTTAGCAGTATATATTGGCCCTCCATTAAAAAAAGCTGGAAACTAGCACGCAAAAAATCTACTCTTTGCATGAAATGCAAGGTTTTTTACAGAAGGCACTGCCTGAGTCACTGAGTCCAGTCCCCTGCCATCACAGATTGCTGATTTTTAGTTCAGAAGGCTCTGCAGCAGATGTCTCACACACCTCCTTGCACTCAGGCCCACAAAAATCTTCCCAATACCCCAAAAATCTTCCCAGTTGTTCCTAATACAGTGAAAGCCAATAGTAAAGGAGGAGGCATCCGTAGAAGAGAAATGGGAAAGAAGAGTATATGTGGTATATAGAGTATATAGAGCTGTGATGAAGGAGGAATTTGAGGGATGTGAACGAGAAAGACTGGGAAATCTAGAGCTAAGAAAGGGAGAGAGAAGGTGTTTGGGTATGCTATGGAGGTCCAACCTCAACTGAGTCACACCATGTTTGTCACAGGGTAACGTCACAGACCTGGACAATCGTTACACCTTACCTGACACACGGGGTGAGGTTACTTCAAATGTTTGTGATGTAAACCACTATGTCTGAGCTAGCCAGCCTAATCTCACTTTATTCTAATGGAGAAAAATAAGCAATTTTAAGACAAGACCAGTTTCCAACACTTACTTTAGGATGGGATGTATTGGGCCATAGAAGTACCCGATTCTCTCCATTGAGTCCTGTGGGGTTTTTTTGGTTTAGTGTTTATTTTCATTGTGGACGTAAGAAGAAGATTTTGCTAGTCTGGACATTTTCTGTCAGAAATGTTATTACAAGATACGTCCTCTGTGTCGAACTAGTGTAGGCATGGAGCTGTCCTCCCATGCATAATGATATGGTCTTGTGTGATAAGTGCTGTCAGTGCTCTGTTGTGATTGCTCTGTTTGCTTCCTCCCTTTCTCTTGATGGCTCAGCTAGCAGAATGAGTTCAAAAGGTTTGTGTTTATGCAGCCAGTTGTGAAGGGAACAGAAAACCAGGAACTTCATGAAAAATCACACTGCGGAAGGAAGATTTTTGGAGTTTCATTCCATTATATTATGTTACTCTTTTCAGTGGCTGCTGACAACTTCCTATTTAGAATTGCCAATCTTTTCTAGTGTTTCTTTTCTACAGAGCTTGTAGGACCTTCTTTTTATTTTATTTTTTAACTACCAAATAGTCATCTGACACCTTGTGAAATGAGGCCTGAGGACTCAGGAAGTTGAAAGACTGTGCCATGCAAGGATACTATTTGACAAGGTAACTGTGCTGCTCCAGCACCTTGCAGCTGCCAAAGGGGGCAGTCCTGCTCTTGCATTCCCTGCTCCATCCCCACTCACTTGGTTCAGCACATTGGATGGCCAAAGCTAGCTTAGCAAAAGAACAAAAAAAAGCAAAACAAAAACAACCAAGGGGCGGGGGGTGGTGGTGGTGGTGGTGGGAAGCAAAGGGGAAGAGGTCATAAAGCACCAGGGCTGCCGAAATTGAGGAGGCAGGACTGTGTGTTCCTGCAGAAAGGAGGAGGGGGAAATTCTTCTTTTGGCAGCAGCATGTTGCTCCCTGTATTGCCTGAGGATGAATGTGTTGGCTATAGCCAGGCATCTGAAGAAATGAAAAAGAGGCTGCAATGACACCAAATTAAGCGGGACTGTTGGTGTGCTTGAGGGTAGGAAGGC
>VYXH01011486.1:395118-424065 GCA_013397275.1 Burhinus bistriatus | reverse complement strand
TGTAGATGTGGTGCTTAAGAGACATGGTTTAGTGGCAGACCTGGTAGAGTGGGGTCAATGGTTGGACTATATGATCTTAAAGGTCTTTTCCAACCTAAAAGATTCTACGATCCTGTGACCTAGGAATGATGACATTTACTCAGAAGCTGGTCCAGGCAGGTGGGTTTCACTGTGTACAGTCCTGAGGTAGGGCTTGCCCCACTCTGCTGAGGCTGGGGACACTGAGGCCTTACAGGACTTGAGGAAGGGCTGCTTCGGAGGGTTTGCAGTTTCAGCTGTGAAAGCAGGAGGAGGCTTAGAGGCCAAACCTAATGTTTTGCAGCAGGTTTATCACAAAAGGTAAGTGTGTGGAAAAAAAAGTAGAGACGGAGGTGTTTTGGAGGTTGCATTCACGCTTTTTATGAAACCAGTCCCGCTGAGTTTCCTTTGGCTATTTTTCTGGTTCCTCAGTGGGGACCCTCAGAAGTTAGGAAAAAAGCACAGGTAAAGCATTTCCACTTCTAAAATATAGTTTTGTGCTGGCACTAGACCCTTGAGTTGGCCTTAGGTCTTACTGTTTGTGATTAGGAAGGAAACTTGTTTTACATGCAGTAAAATGCCTAAGGAGAAGTTGTTCCTCTTCCTGCACTTGCCCAACATGAAGCTGCTTTTATTCCAATTAAAATGTCTTTGGGTTTTCAGAAACATTTAACACTTTTTACTTGCTTTTCTTTTTCCTTCTGGAAAGTAGCAGGGTCCAGCACTCCTGAAGAGCAGGTGAACTTGTGTTTGATAGAGAGCTATTAGCTATCGGGTGGTGAAGTGTGAACTCCTCTTGTCTCACTAAGGAAACTGACAGAGTCAACACCTCATTTTCCTCCCTGTAGTGATCATTGTAAGACAAAACGATTTTTGAAGTCTTGGGAAATAAAAATTCCCGTTACAGTAGGTCTTACTGATTGTATCATTTGTGACCTTGTAAGTTACTGCTGATTGACATGTTACCAGCCAATAGGAACATTCCTAGTTCATTTAATAGAAAGTGGGCTTAAGAAAATGTCTGTCATGGAGTGAAACCATAGGCTTGGAGGATTTGATATTGTTTATTTCTCTTAGAACTCATTCATTATGTTTCCCATTCTTTTTGGATTTCAGAGGCTTATTTCAAAAAATGAACAGTTGAACACTGATCCATGCTAAAGCAAACACATGGTACATCTGGTGGATTGTACATCTGTCCTCAGACAATAGTGGGCAATTGGACATTCTCCAAGAGGGTATTATGCCATAGGCAGTGCTTTGTCTTGTGTCTTACTAGAGATTTCAGACTCTCATTTTTATAGCGGTGTCTTCATTTAGAGCTGTTTCATTTTTTAACTTTCCCCTTGGCATCCTTCAGGAAGTTTTATCTGTGTTATCGTATGAACACAGACTATACAATGAAAATACAGTATAAAGCCAGAATCCTATAGTTGATTCAAATAGCTGACAGGGGGGTTCCTCCTGCGCAGAACCATTTGAAGGTTCATGGCCCAAGTCTGCAGTATCTATAAAGACAGAGATTGGAGAAGACTAAATGATTATATAATGATGATTAAACACCAAAGCCTTTCCCTAATAAAGAAATGAGGTATGACCTAATTACTACTGTTTGCTAGTAAAGATCGATCCATTTATCATTTCTCTCTCTGTAATGGTTAAAGCCTTTTTTCCCAATTTTTAATAAAGTGGAACTTTTGAAATATTTTGAAACTTTTAAGTTTAAGGAAAAGGCCACACCACTTACTGGGGCTCAAGTAGTCATAATTAAATTATGGTAACCTGAAAAGTTATTCTGCCACAACCATCTTTGTGCTTTTAGCCCACCTCAGTACAACATAAAATGCTAAAAGTTTAAGGGTAAGCTTTAAGCTTGTCAAAGTTCAATCTTTTTCACGAAGAATTAAGCTATCAGTTGTGGCTGGAATGCACCAAAAGCATTCACATTATTGACTAGGTTTGTTCAGTTGACAGGGTAACCCCTGAAGCCATTGAAATTTGGTCATGTTTCATCAAGTGCCAGGCTTTCAGTGTTCTTCACTGGTGTCCTGGGAAGAGGAGGGGAAAGTTGCGTTTAACTGCTTTGGATGTGCCATGCTCAATGATTTAAACGTGGAGATAGACTACATTTTTAAAGGGGGCTTACAAAGAAGGTGGAGAGGGACTCTTTATCAGGGAGTGTAGTGATAGGACAAGGAGTAACAGTTTTAAACTGAAAAAAGGTAGATTTAGATTAGATATTAGGAAGAAATTCTCTACTCTGAGAATGGTGAGACACTGGAACAGGCTGCCCAGAGAAGCTGTGGATGCCCATCCCTCAAAGGGTTCAAGATCTGGTTGGATGGGGCTTTCAGCAACCTGGTCTAGTGGAAGGTGTCCCTGTCCAGTGCAGTGGGGTTGGAACTAGATGGTCTTTAAGGTTGCTTCCGACTGTAACGATTCTATGATTCTGTGGTTTCCCACCTGGCTTTGAAGTTCTCTTTAGGCATCAGCAATAGGAGAGCAATAACATTGTGATGGTGTGGGTAGTGGTTGAATTAGATGGAACACTCTCATTTTTGTTTAAGACAAGATATTTATTTTTAAAATATGATGCAGTATAGATACTAAGGCCTTTGATAGCCGTACCAGAATTCAGGCTACTTTCTTGGGCCAACTGTGTCATGTCACTAGTGTCTGTGATTCAGGTAGAGTTCACCTGTGTTTAGATGAGGATAAACTTGGCTCATGACTTCTGCCTTGCAGTAGTGTGACAGGCCTGGTGTAGTCGATGGGACACTGATGGTACAGAGCATTGAAAGTGTCTTAAGCAGAAGAAAGCTCTGCAGTCCTTCTTGGCTATTAAAATTTCTATGGAGAGAAGTCCAACAGGAGATCCTAAGCAAAATAAATAAGTAAACAAATCCAATAAAACAAATCCTGAAAAACTGCCCCTTGAGGAGTGAAGCTGAGCTGCAGGGTTGGATGTACACAGAAAATCCCAGTACTTTCTTACCATAAGATGACTCCTTACCTGTCCTGTACGTCCCTTCTCTGAGTGGTGCTGCTCATTCTCAGGGTACAGACACACAATGCATCAGATGCATCCCTGCATTTAGGACTCTTGTCCTAAAACATCCATAAGCCTACGCCCCATCTGGCTGTATTTTTAATGTCCACCTTCGTTCTTCCTCTTCAGTCTCCTTCTGAAGATTGTAATGCAAGAGATGCTTCATATGGTCAGTGTGTCACAGAAGAGATGGGAGCCTGACCTCCAAACTGCTGGCCTGGACATGATTCAAGTGAATCTGCAGGAAGAGGTA
Source organism: Burhinus bistriatus (assembly GCA_013397275.1). Classification (NCBI taxonomy): domain Eukaryota; kingdom Metazoa; phylum Chordata; class Aves; order Charadriiformes; family Burhinidae; genus Burhinus; species Burhinus bistriatus. The sequence continues at coordinate 420,745 of VYXH01011486.1, read as the reverse complement.
GAAACAAGAATGTGAATAAGGGGGATGCTCGTATCACTTCAAGTCCTGCACGGAAGTGGTAGTGGCTACTTCAGACCAATGGTGATGCTATGGAGGGGCTTTTGTCTGTCTTACTCCCATGTCAGACCCAAGAATGGCCTGGCCTTTTCTGTTGCAGTGGCTGTATTATTCATGAAGAGGTGGCCAGACTAGTGCAGGACTACTGTCTTTGTTTCTGCTGGTACACACTGAGTTTGCCTGTGTCACCTCCGCTCTGTGGCATAACTGAAATGAAGTAAAAAACCCTCTTACTCGGAGAGGGCCTCTGAGGCAATCCAGAAGGACATTTGGCTTCTTCATACTGCCTATAGGTGTGATTTCTGGGGTCAGTCCCATGTCTGGCTGGATCTACAGCCTACCCCCTGGTACACTGGGGTCTGCACAGTAGCGATCTACCTGTGTCGGCTTCCTCTGCTGCAGAGTAAGTGTTGCCCTGAAGGGAAAGGTGAATATCAGCTGGCAGGCTGACAATGAGCTTTTTGCCATAAGCCTGACTTAACCTCAGACTGCTGATGAACAGTGGGTGAGGCATCTTTACCATAAAAGCCAGGTGAGGCCCTGTATGTGGAAAAGTAAAGGCTTCAGGTGTTTTAAACTTGTGAAGCACAGTGGTTTCCAGAAGAAGGATATGTCCTTAATTACAATCCCTACTTGGAATTCAAACTCCTTCATTAGACCTGTTTTAATTTATCCAGGCAGTTACGGGGAAATAGGATAGTAAAGAAGTAGATCAGATGATCTACCTGAAGAGTTTGCTCTCAAGATGGCAAGGAACACACAGGAAATGTGCTTATTGCAATTCCACCAGCAGACTCAGAACTTCATCAATGAGACAAATGTTGAAGCTAATTTCCAGTTCTTCTGTGAAGCTGTAGTTTCTGATCATGTCTGTTGAACTGAGCTTTCGAAAAATGTAACAGCGTAAATGACAAACTACAATTGTGGGTTTTGAAATTTCCCACTAAAAGAAAAATTTCTGATCAAAACTTTATTAGGACAATTTTACTTATCATAGCCTTTGAAACTTTGAATAAAAATGTTTACTGCTGTCACTGCTGGTGTAGACATATTAAAAAAAAAAAAGGTTTTACAGTATTTTCTCAGTATTTTTCCTTTTTATTTTGAATTTGCTTGAATTCAAACAAGAATGAATGTAGGGACATATCCATACCAAAAGTATATTGTTTTATGTAGTTACTGGTCATAAATGACCTGAGTTTTTGCTAACATTTGTAGTGAATATGTTAGTTTCGTTATTCTGAAATGAGAAATGAATGGACTGATAAGATCTAAAAGCTTGGGTAGGACAAGTATAGAGATTATTCAACTCATTTCAGATTGTTTTCCTTGCTAGGCCTGGTATTGTTAGAGCAGGAAAAGGAAGGCTATGGGCTTGTGGTCTGCTTCTCTGCTGGTGTCTGGTAGATCTGTGTCCTTTCTTCATAGGCAAGCTCAATGGTTTCTCTCTCTTGCCTTTCCTTTCCTCCTCTGTCATTTCTACTCCTTTAAGCCTTTCCTCTGCTGATGCTGGAGTAGATCAGATGGTGCTCTTGACACTTGGAATTTTAAAAGACATTTATTTTCACTTTAGACTTAAATCTTTTAACTTAAACTTTAAATAAAATTGTTCATCATTAGGTCTTTAGTCCTCTGCAGAGCTGAAATTCATTGCTCCATAACCCTGTACCACTGCATCCACAATAAGGTGCTTCTTACTCCTCTCCTCATGCTACAGATTTTATCATTTTGCAATACACTCTCTGTATTGCAGCTATAGAAAACCCCTTTTATGGAAGTTGATTTTGCCAAGAGATCTTTGCAACTGATCCTTTATATCCCCAAAGAAGACCTCTAGTTCCTGTGGTTTGTCTGTGTTGTTCTCTCTGGCCCTGTCATTATACTGCCTGGGATGTCACAGAGCTTCATAGTTCCCAGGTCCAGTTGTGCCCCATATACTCATCCTGCTTCAGGGAGCATCCCTGTCCTTCCTCTGTCTCTCCATTCAAAAGAAACCCAACAAGGTAGACACGGCCTGTGCTCTATCAAGGCTCCTGCTGTGGATGATCAGAAGACTGGGACTGCAGGGCACATTGTGAAGTGCCTTTTGCCTCCAATCTAGACACAGTCTTGAGTCCAAATTTGTGTTTTATTGAAGCGACCGAACACTTCTTGTGTTCCTCAAAGAAAACCAGAGAAGGAATGAGGAAAATAGCAGTGAGTTCCCGCATTGCAACAGATCAGTTGGGCTACTGTGGAATGATGTGAAAAGACTCTATTTCTACTAAATTGTAGTGTCTATTTGTCAAAGCAATTATTTATCGTATTTCTCAAACTGTAGCTACGACACCTCACCACTGATGTGAGGACTGACTTTCAGAGGTCATAGAATAGTTAGAGTTGGAAGGGACCTTAAAGATCATCTAGTTCCAACCCCCCTGCCATGGCCAGGGACACCTCCCACTAGACCAGTTTGCTTAAAGCCCAATCCAACCTGACCTTGAACACTTGGAGGGATGGGGCATCCACAACTTCCCTGGGCAACCTGTTCCAGTATCTCACTACCCTCAGAGTAAAGGATTTCTTCCTGAAATCTAATCTAAATCTACCCTCTTTCAGTTTAGAACCGTTACCCCTCATGCTATTGCTACACTCCCTGATGAAGAGTCCCTCCCCATCTTCCCTGTAGGCCCCCTTCAGGTTCTGCAAGGCCACTATATGTTCTCCCCGGAGCCTTCTCTTCCCCAGGCTGAACAACCCCAACTCTGTCAGACAGTCTTCATAGGAGAGGTGTTCCATCCCTCTTACCATTTTTGTGGCCCTCTGCTGGACCTGGTCCAACACATCCATGTCCTTCTTACGTTGGGGGCTCCAGAGCTGGATGCGGTAATCCAGGTGAGGTCTCATGAGAGTGGAGTAGAGGGGCAGAATCACCTCCATTGACCTGCTAGCCACGCTTCTTTTGATGCATCCCAGGATGAGTTTGGCTTTCTGTGCTGCAAGTGCACATTGCCAGCTCATGTTGAGCTTCTTCCAGAGACTCTTTCTCCTTGCAAACATATTCTTCTTACCCCTTTTCATTTAGGCTAAAAATAGGGGAAAAGACCAAAGTTTTGCAGGTCTCTGTGCTGTCACACACAGGCACAAGGGCACAGTGAGGCTATATCCTTTGGAACATGCAATGAAAAAGAAAAAAAAGGCATCTGTTTTCAAGATAATTGATTTTCATACATTTTAAATGTATTGTCTGTAAAAGGGCTGACTTAGCATGTTGTAGAATATTAACCATTTTCCTTCAAGCCCATCCTCCAGTTCTGATTATATTTTGCATGTAGAATTGAGTATTCAGTTAGGCGCAAAGCTAGGGAAGCAAATTTTCCTGTTTCTAATTGCACTGCTTGCTTCAGTTCCCCTTGTAATAGTATTTAGATTCAGTTGAACATGCAGTTTATCCTTCATGTTTAACATAAAATCCCTGAAAATTCACCTCCATATATGCATACATAAACATACAAGTATTTGCTGAGTTTTGCAATGATCAGATTCTTGACTCTAAACTGCCAGCAAGGACGAAAGGAGTAATTATGTAATTTATGTTTGCTAGCATCCTTGTATTTATTATATTTTGTAAGAAATCCAAGGCAACAAGCAATTCAAGGGAAAAGGGCCTTGCAGTAACAGAGAACAGGAAGTCACTGATGAAAGTTTAGAACCAAATTTCAAATATAGTAGACAATAAAATATTTTAGATCACTTTTTCCTTTTCCTTCAAAAGCTATAAAGTCAGAGAAGCCTGACACTCAGAAAAATTCAAAAGGCATTAATGCATTTAAGTATCTCCTGCACAACGTCTGGGAGTAGCCATTTCTTATCATACACAGTTTTCACTTCGTATAAAACCCAGTAATTCTAGCAGAAAAATAGTGCTATTAAATAGTGCTGTTATTTCACTGTTATGACCCCCAGCTTCTGGATAAACCTTGACGGCTACTGTAAAACTGTCTGAAATGAAGTCTATTAACTCCCAGTACCCGTGTAAATTTTCTTATAGCTACTAAGGGATGCTGCTTTCTGCGCTTGCTTCCCAAGAAGGGCTAGGAGGAGAGCAGCCGCAGCTGCCAGCAGCGGCTCGGAGCCATGGGATGCTGCCGCAGCCCCTGCTCCTGGCTCCCCGTTCTCCTCCCTGGGGGAGATGTGGCTGCCGCAGCATGTAGCAGAGACGCGAGTTTACAGCTGCTTGTTGTGACCGGGGCGACGTGGGGCAGGCAGAGCATTCCTGTGAATCTGGCCAATGCCCTTTTTATAGGGTGAAATCCTATCCTTGTGAAATCAGTGGGATATTTGCCATCACAGGGCCAGGGTTTCTCCCAGAAGTTCCTCGTTGTAATCTGAGAAAGGCAGGCAAGCATCACTGGGAGTGTAGAAAAAAAAATTCCTTAACTTGCACTAGATTGTTTCTGCTAGGCCCAGTTTTCCACCACTGGCCTGGCAACCTGGGAATTAGTTCGGACTACCTGCGTTTTTTTCCCCCCCCCTAAGCACCAGCTAAAATTGCAGTAGGTAGCCTTTGACTTGGGCTGCTCCAGAAGGCTGTGTAACAGGGGGGCTGGCCGTAACCGACACTTCACCTCCTGTTTTTCCTTGCCCAAATCCTTTCCTCCTTGTTCGGCTATTTGTTTGCAGGGTGAGCGTGATACCCGAGGGTTCTTCCCTCCCTCCTTTCCCTGGCGATGGTGCTTCGCTCCCCCGTGGTGCAAGTGAGACGGCCGCAGGAGAGGCGGGCGATAAAGGAAAAAGGACAGGGTTCTCAAGCACAGCGAAGCACATCTGCTGTTTCTCAGATTAGAATTGAGCCCATAATAGTTGTCTGACAATTTGCAAGTTGGATTTATAAATCCGCCCTTGTAAGAGGCTGAGTTATAAATGCACTGAGCAATTTATAGAACCTGCCAGCAAATCTTAACTGCAAGCTCTTGATTTATACACTATCCTTTTAAACAGTGATTTTTAGTTTGCTTTTTACTAAGGTATTTCAGTACGCGGTAAGTCAGAGAAAAAATTTCCATATCCTAAACGGGATTAACAAATCTTAAATCAGATCTGTAAGTCCTACAACAGATTTACAAATCATACCCATAAATCCAAAATAAAACCTCGTCTTTTTTTTTTTTTCCCCCCTTGGCTTTCAAATCCTGGTTTTGCAGCTGGCTGGTAAGGAAGTGATTTATAAAGGAAGAATTTAAAGCTCAACTGTCAGCATGATCAGCTCTGAGAGGTCTGGCTCTCACATCTTATCTGAGCGCTTTGATTTACAAGCTGTAGTCAGGCTCTCTCTATCACGGATTTTCTCCTGAAACTTGGAGTTGTTTATTATGAGATCTACAAGAGGTTAAACTCTGTGTGCCACAGTTTGACTGGCCTGGCAGTGTTATGGAAAAGGTGATACCTAATCAGATTGCAGCTGGCAAAAGTGCCCTGCGTAACATTTGGTTGTCAGAGAAAACAAACAGCAGCTGAGCAATGAATTCTTGAAATGTTAATAAGCTGAGGTCCCTGACACTTTCTTCTTGCATGCGTCTGTAAGGCACAATGCACACCTTCATCAGCTACAAGAATAGAGGTGTAGGTCCTCATGCTGCTTTGCACTTGTTCAAGTCCCGTTAGAGGTAAGATTAAACGTAGGTTACACACTTCACCAAGTATGGCTGGACTAAAGCACATGCCTCAACTTGTATTTTAGTACACTGCTGAACCAGATTGTAGCCGATCCTTTTTCAGATCTGAGATCAGATTTTCTTTCTAACTCATGTCATTACCTGGCTTTGAAATTCATACAAATAAAAATGCCAGACAATTAAAACTGCATAATTACAGAATGCATTCTGGAGACTGAAATCAATGTAATAACCTGTCTCCTCCTGAGGAAAAAAAGCAACCAACAACAATCAAAAGCAGCTTCAGTGACACAAGAATATTTAATTTACAGAATATTTATGTGAATTTGTTTCTACTTGACAGATTAGCTCCCACTAATCAGATAAGTAATTTAAAAATCACTTTCTATACTCCAGAGTGATCACTTTAAGCGACCATTTTTTTCTTTGTCGATAATCAAGCTTTTCTTTATCTCATCTAACATGTTTTCCTTCTACCTACTCCTCACCTCCCCTTTATTGATTTAATACCAAGAATCTTTTCATATTAAAGAACTTGGCAAATAATGCATGAGAAGCCTGCATCCCTGCTACCGTTTGGATTCGCTCGCTGACGTGTGTGTACAACACCTTGTAGCTCAGAGGTTGCTTTCATTATTGTCTGCACTCCTTGAGAGTTTCTGGGCATCTGCAGCCACAAGGCACAGTGGCAACCAAGTTATAACGCAACCTCCAGACCCATGTTAATATTCCCGTCTTTTTAATAAAGTTAATCAGTATTTGCCTAAACTCAAACACAAACGCTTGGTTCTGCTTTAGGGGTTCAAAAATGTAAGTGTTTAAGATGATATATTAGGTGTTGGAAAATAAGTGAGCCTATAAAACTAAATTAGAAGCTGATTTAATAATATAAAAGGAGATTATTTTAGAGTTCTGAATTATCTGCCTAATATGATTATTTTGCCTAGTTTTGAAGCAGTTATTGCCTCCTGTTAAAATTTAATTAGGACCAGCTATTTTACACACATATATATTTGTAACGAGTAAGTGTGTACCTGCCAAACCCAAATGACACTAGCTGCAGCTGTCAGAAAGGTGTTTAATTGGGGCTGAATGTCGTTGGGTTATTACTTGATTAGTCTAATATTCCTTCCAAGGCACAAAACGGGCTGGGGGATAGCCAGTCAATGCTGCTCTGTACTCTGGCCTCATTACTCCTGTTGCTGTTTAGGACTTTCACGCTAAGTTCAAAAAAAACCTGAGGTGTTGCAGCAGAATCCATGCAAAACCAGATAGTCCAGTACCCTTTTCTAGTAAATTCACTGAAACTCCTTAAAAAGTGGATGGGATGGTTCTGGTACAGCTAAGCGTCTAACTTTCTGTGTGATAAACATTGTGATTTGACAGACAGCTACCTGGATTTGAAGAGATGAGATCCAATGTGCTGTTGCCTACTGATTACACAGTGATTATTTAAATCCTTGTTTGTTGTTGGGAGCTGTTTACCAAACACAGCAGCCCATCAAGAAGAGACTTCCCAATCTGAACAAATAAATCATGTAATCCTAATAGCAAACAAAGAGTTACAGAAATAATGAAAAACTCCAAGGAGGGTGTGTGGGCTGGAGCGCGGATGAGTAACTTTGTCAGCGCGTGCATCCTTCACTAGCGCTTGTCGGTAAATTTTCAGGGACTGAGCAACTTCATGGCAGGGCAGCAGGTTGTACTGATAACACGATATTACATAAAGATAAACATAATTACAATCATGAGTCTGTGTCTTTTTAAAAAAAACCCTAATTATGATAGCAGTATGGTTTTAATAATGCATGGGGCTGTTCCAGAATAAATAAGTATCTATTACCACTCAGGAAAACTGTGTTTTACTTTACTTGTGCTTGGATTTACCCAAGCATACCAAAATTATCTCAGGAAGAGCTATGGGATTTGATATGATGAAAAGGAAAACAAGAATTCAAGAATTTGCTTTGTGGATTCTGTGGCTTTAACAAATCAGAAGAAATCTCATATATAAAATGGCGTAAATATATTTACTCTTCTCCCTTGGAGTAACAGGCACTGACATCTACTCAGATAAAGCTTATGTAGATCTGGGAAATCATGAAGGAGAATAGAAGTCTTTATTTTTGTTATAGCGGTTGGCATACATGCATACCTAAAGGGCTGTTTGGTTTTTCTCAACTACAGATCAAGGTCAGGCTGGATGGGGCTTTGAGCAACCAGGTCTAGTGGAAGGTGTCCCTGCCCATGGCAGGGGGGTTGGAACTGGATGATCTTTAAGGTCCCTTCTAACTCTAACCATTCTGTGATTTTAAAATTTTCTAGACTTCCTTGAAAATCCTTCCCTGGGTAAAGTGAAAACCCTGGAGATTTTATATGAGCAAGGGCATAGTAAAGAATTTGAAGTAAAAGGTCTTTTCTGCATTGTCCTTCACTGAGCTGGAGGAGGACCAGAGCATCCCAGGGACCTTATGTGGAGCGCTGGCGTATGGCATCCAGGAGCGGCAGTTTAGGCCACATTACTGAACTCAAAGATGGATTTTTTATGGCCTGAGTATAACGTGTCACTTGAATGGCCCAGAATTTGATTTCACAACTGTATGCTGGGATTAATCCCAAATTGTATCAGAGTAAATGGGTATGGATTCAAGCACATGATATAAATAGTAGGGCTTATCAAAATGCATGACTACTTTTCTTGGAAAATTCTATTTTTTCCTTTAAAAACATGAAAATCCTTGACTGAAAGAAGAGAGCAAAATATTTATTTCAAGTTTTTCCAATGTGATTTACGATGTCTCAGATTATCTAACCAAACCAATAGGTTTCATCTTGGGACAATTTGATGTTAAAACGTATAGTTTTAATTTTTGTATTTTTTTTAACTGTAGTTTACTAGGGCACCACTGTGATTTTCTCATCATTTGAAGCACAAATAACTCACACCTTGCTGTCCTCAATGGGTCAGCCTTCCCTGCCCGTACTGCAGCATGGGTTACTTCAGGGACTTGTTGCTGTACAAAACGGGAACTGTTGTTGGAAAGCAGTTCAGAGGAAGCAGGTTGCTTTGGGAAAATGGGGCTGTGTGGATACTAAAATACAGTTCTTATGAAGTGTTGTGACAGCTTACAAGGATCAGATTGAATATTGAAGTGAAGCATTTGCTTATAGGACTGCTGAGATATTTTGCTTCAGCTGAATGACATATGTTCATATTTCCCTGCAAAACTCTTCAACCTTCAGCTAAATTAGTTTTTCTTTCTCTTTGCTTTCATGTTTGAGGTCTTTTTTTTCCCCCAAAGAAATCAAAGTTATATGTGGAAATAAGACATTACTATTGGAAAATGATATTTTGAGAACCTTCCTTTCCACGTGTGCAACCATTTTCAATGCAAAAAAAGTTTTGGTCTATTCTTTCTACCATCCTAATGCACAGTTTTGCAGCTGTATTCATGCACAAGGCCCTACTTGGCTGATGTACTCAAAGAGGTTCCACGCATTAAAGATAAGCCATTGCATTTCACTCTGTGTTATAAAACACTAACAACCATTTGTCAGCACAATAAAAAGAGAGATGGGTAAATGTGTTTTGTATTTAACTTTTGAGGTTTTTAGCTTGTTCTGGACAGGAAATACTTGAACAATAAACTGTTGCTGTCTGTTCTCAGCTCTTCCCAACCCTACCTCCACAGCCACTAAGAAAGAAGTGAGGGAAAAAAAGAAAGCTCTCTTTCTGGGTGGCTGGAAGATGCAAAGGCTCCATAGTGAGACAAGAGAATAGCAATCCTCCATGCTACCTTCTCTGTGTGAGAAGAACAAAGACTGTTTTCCTGGCCCTTTGCCTTGCCTCCCCCTCCTTTCCCTTGGTGGTGGAAATCATCCAGCTCTCACGTCCCAGCAGTCCCTGGCAGTGGGGAGGAGCTGCTCTGACTGCTCGCTGTGTTAAGTCCCTTGTGAATTAGTTTCAGATTTGATAGGGATTCTCTGCTTCTCAGAAAAAAAGCATGCTATTGGAGCGAGTTTGCAAATGTGCTGGCTTACAGAGCTTAAAATTATTGTTAACCTTTCACAGGAAGTCCTGAAAAAGAAAGGAAGGCAACCTTTTATGAACTGATACAGCTCTTAACAGCTCCTTTGATGAGTCCTCATATCAGAGGAGATTTAAAATAAAGAAGAGAGAGACTCCTGTTGGGACAAACTTTTTCTTATGTCTTTGCATTACAGGTCAGCCTTTGCTTTTTAACAATGAAAAGGAAGTCAGAGCAGGTATTGACTTTGCAATGATGCAGATTAGGTTTGTGTGCTCATGCAGACATAAATGAGAATTCAAAGCCAGACACCAGACACCATCTCACAGAGGGAAGAAATGGAAAATTAAACCTCTCATTATTGCATTGGAAATTATAGGATTATGTCTGTCACCCATAGCATATGACAAATGTAACCAGCTTTGCTGGGTAGATTTACAAGACTCTTTGGAAACTAGAAATTTAGAAATACTAGTTAAAGAAAGAAATAGCAATTGCAAGTTGCTTTTTGTCTTTGTGATACATATATATAACTTATAGCTTTCTTAAAAGGAGCAGAAATGTCTCTTCAGCCTCATCTGCTTTTTAAGTTAGATTTCGTTGTGGACTAAAGGAGCAGCTTAATGAAGACCATATCCTTAAACATCTGCATCTATTCGATCAGTAGATCAAATCCCTGCTTCCCTTAGGTGTATTTGACCTGACCCTATTGTTACTGGCTTCACTTGCAGCAGGGATTTAATTCATAGTGTTTAATTTTCAATTCTTAATACTCATTTATGCTGTCAGCTTATTTAATAAATGTTTAATATTAATCTAATTTAACAGGATGATGTTTAAAACTGGGAAAGTTCTGCTTTTTTCCTACTACTATCATAAGTTGTCCTGAAAAAACCAGAACATAATATAGGAAAGAAAGAAACCCAACAGTGGCATTCAGAGTTTAGCAGTGAGCAGCACACAAGCTGTCAAATGTCTTTCTTTGGCTTCTTGACATAATAAAAAAAAAGACTTAAAGATTTTTTCCGCTGGCACTTACAAATATCCTGGAGTTAATGTGTGTATCTGAGGAAGACAAGAACTTGACCTAAGTGGTTACTTTTACCAATTTGGATTCTTATCCATTACAAACATGAGTGCTTCCAAACATGATGGGCCATGGAATATAGCCACATCCAGGCAGGGCGGGTGCGTTCAGGTTTCTCAGGCATCTGTGATCAGTGAATGGAAGGAATTGTTAAACCGTACTATATAAGAACAAAAGCCCCAGTGAAGTATTCCCTTACTTAGAAGCAGCTTTCTGTTTCAATCTCCTTATTCAATTACATCATGGGATAATATGCAGGAAACATTGAGCCAGAATCACTTTAATCAAATAAAGAAACTGAAAAGGACTTCTACCCTCAGTATCATTTTATTGAGACTAATATTGTTATTGTCTACAGTGTCCATATCAAAGGATCTGGATTGATTTAATCATTTCAGGCAAAGTTACAGAGCATATCCTCAGTATGTGTCCATCAGCATATCTTTACGGAGACCAGTGCCTTCATACTGATTTACCTCAGCCCAGGATTTACCTGGTAACTTCAGACCCCAGCCCTCTCAGCGAATTTCTAGATGAACTCTGACTGATTCACTATTAAGTAACCATGAAAGGGAGCGCCATTATTTGAAAAGATGTGGTATACACTCTTTCCCATGTGAGAATTGGCAATTTTTTACCAGGTGAGAGGTGGCAAGAGACTCTGTCATTGCCCTTGCCCTCCGCGGTGGTGTCGATGTCTCTGCTGCCAGCACAAGACTGGACCTGTTTCTGTGCTCGGGGAACACGGAGGGCTGCCAAGAGCTGATAACTGCCAAGCGTAAGTGATTACTAGGAATGCAATGAGGTAAGGAAAAGCTTCTTGGTTTTCCCCCTCCTCTGGTACACCCATATGTGGTCAACCACGAGCTGGACTGAGTACAATGTTTGAATCAAGCCAGATGCAATAACCCTTAAATCTGCCTGTGACAAGGTGAGAGGGAAAGAGGGATGTGGCTGCTCGGGTTTGGCAGTGCTGGCTTGAGGGTTCCATGAAATGTGCTGCATTTTTTTAAAACGTGAATGGACTGATTTAAGTCATTGCTGTAATTAGGCCTTTGGTGATCCTAATTAGGGGTTTGTCAGTTAATACAGAATGGTGTTTGAGAACACGTGCTTAGGGTCTGAAGGCCAAAACAGAGGGGCTTGATTTGTGTATCTGTGTTAACAAGCTGTGTGAGGGGATTTTCATCCGCAACATGTCTTCTTGGTAAGCCATGTGCTCAGTGACAAAGATAAGGAAGGTGGCATGAACAGGGATATCTCTCTCTTACTGCCCAGTCTTCCTTTGTTCAAAAGATTTCTGTTGCCACACCAAGGCAGAAATGATAGCACACACTTATCGAGCCACTGCGACATATCAACAGCAAAGAAGAGGTTGAATCTGAAGATTATCTGACCAGAACATTGTCAGAAGAGGTGGCCAAGGGCCTCCACGTGCCAATTGTCTGTCTAAGTGTCTGGCTGATGGTTGTAAATGGCAAATACATCCTCTGAAATACACATCAGTTCTGGAAAAATTTGCGAAGGGGAACAGGTCATGAATGACTTAACTATCACCAATAGTAGTCTGTAATTATTACCTTGTTAGGCTGTGCTCCTTTAAAGCCACCCCCTGGGAAAAGCAACTAAGTCAAGGGCACATCTTGGACACATCTCCCCTTACAGATCTCTCTGTGGGATTACCCTTGTGTTTAGCCTTACTGTTGAAATAATCAATTACGTTCATCTTCTAATTAATGAACTAGTATCCATTTCATAGAACATGCTCATGCTGTAATTACCGCAATTGTGATACCAGTAGAGCACTCAGGGAATGAACGTGTATGAAGTGCTGTTGAGCTTGAATTGCATACTGTGGGGAGGGAAGGGTAATGTTTACTCTGCTATCGAATGGACACTTTTTTTGATGAGAAAATACAGAAGTATTTGATCAAAATGCCACTAATGAGATAACTTTTTTTTTCTCTGGTTTGGTGTGCATTAACCTTACCTTTCTCTTTTACGATCAGAATTTGTTTCAGTTTTAAATTAAGCATTTGTCTTAACTGCAGCAGAAAGTCTATTCTGTACAGCAGGAAAAGTCTCCAATACACTGTATGTGGAGAAAGAAAAAACCCTTCATTTTGCTTCCTTTTTTTTTTTTTTTTTATAATATACCGTCAAACATTTTTGTGTATAAGGTTTCAAAATTCCATGGTATCTTGAAAATCTTTAATAAAAAGTATAGCATCAATGTTAAACATGTCTGAATAGAGGCTTTATGGGGAGTGAACTAGATGGACAGTTTGATCACCTGGAAAGTGATTCTTCCATTTGAAATGAGTTTACCTGTCAATATTTCAGATCTTATATCAATTAAATTTTATATTGAAAATCAGAGGAAAAAAACATGTATGTAAAACTTTATTAAAGCCAAGTAGCAATGTCACAGTGAGTTACTGGGGCAGTTCTTTAACTGATGCAAATTGGCCTGGGACCACTGAATTAAGAAAAGACCTAGTTCTTTAAGTTCAGCCTTCCAGTGAATCTAAACATGACTCATAAATACATACATGGACATGTACATATGCAATTTCTTGTATGTGTTTCTAGGGCTAGTTATAAAAATGACTTTTTTACATTCCTCTTGAAATCTGAGAATAACATACAGATTTATTTCAGGGAATCAGGACATACAGCAATGAAAGGTAGTTAGGAGGATTGTGTAAGGGGCTTTTTGTACATAAAAACAAGTGACTAGACTCCTACTACACTTCTGTCAAAATGTGTGAAATAAATTAAAAAAAAGGAAAAGATTTGTTTTGTGGGGTTTTTTATTCTGCTTTGTCACTTTTTCTCTATTGGTTTTCCTTGTTATCTTTTGAACACCTTAGACCTAGTTTAAAATTTGCATTTCAGTTGGTTATACAACTGATATTTATTTGCGTAACACCTCTTTGCTACTAATCATCTGGTGGAGGAGTGTTGCTGTATACTTAACCAATTAACACTGTTATGTAGATGTGACAGAAAATGTCTGTGTTATATAATTACAGTTTTAGACCAAACAAGAAGAAAATTCCATTAATAATTTATGCATATGAAAATCAAAGCAAGTTATCATATTCCATACTCCAGAACAGAGGCAGTATGTAATAATTTTCTAAAAATTAAAGTAACTATTTCTCGCTTTGGCTTCCTCATGCATTTGTCTGCCAAGTTTCAGCCTGAAGCAGATTTTAATTGTTGCATTATGAAACACTCAAAGTGGCTGTGATGGAGACCCTGACAAACTGAGGAATACTGGTGTTGCCCAGTTACACTGCAAAAGTTGCCCACAAGAAGTTACATAAATCCTTATGCAGTGGACATATGTCAGCTGCCAAATGATAGGATTTAAAAGAAAATTCTGTATGTGCAGCTTATTCCAGAATTTTCTTCTTCAATGTTTCTCTTACCTGTCAATAAAATCTCTTACTTTTCTTGTTGTGAGAGTATGAATATTGAATTAATGGAGGGAACTTTCCCAATGGAAATTTCTATGTTTTGGTGCGGCCGGCTGTAGCAGTGCTTTGAACTAGTGTGGATGTGTGGATGTGTCTTTGCTTCAGCAGCAGCACACACAGAGATGGCACTTTAGAAACCTGTGCTGGCTTGTGCTCTCTCTCTCCCTCCCAGATCTATCAGGAAAAAACTTTCTTATGAAGAGGCATGTGAAGACTCTGTATGGAGCTGTGATAAATTACAGATGCATAGTAAATTAAATTTATGATAGCTACCTCTGACCTCCTCCTATATGTTTTACTTATTAATCACATCTCTTCTGGGATCACTTCTGCTGAACAGCTTCCAAGATTTCCACATTTTTAAAGTAGTCTACTAGAGGTGTGCGTGAATATATGACGCTACTGAAGGAGGGAGGAGATGCGAGTCAGAGACCTCATCAAGAAGAAATGTTTTGCTGGCTTGGAAAACTGAATGAGAACAGAGGAAGAGGAGGAAAGTTACAGCTCTGAGCAGCGCTAGATTAATGTAAGCACATTTCATTGGTGCTTCCTCATATTGCCTGTATTATGATGGTGGTGTGCTCAGACACAGACAAGTATCTAATCAGGATTTAGCATACAATGACCAAATCTCTTTTCTGTTTTGATCCATTTCGGAATTCAGATCTTGGATGATAAGTCAGTGAAGTCAACCTCTGTGCTACCCTCTCCCATGTCCCCATACTGACACTTTCACCCTCAACATAGCAGTTGTGAAAAGGGGTCCATACAGAATCACTCATGTGTCAGCTCTGGGAAATTGTGCTCCTTCCTTTCATGAGCCAGTGAAGATAAAAATATTATCTCACCACCATCCATTAAATGCATTCTCTATATATAGAGAATATATTAGAATGATACTACGGATATTGAATTTATCTTCATGAGATGGGGATGGTCTCATCAGTCATGAGTGTCACAACTAAGCAAAGACACAAGTGAATAATGAAGCCACCCTTATCGAGTACAGATGAATTCAATTTCCTCTGCACTATAATGTCATATTTGATTCAGTGAACTAGAACATCTATTTTTTATTTTTTAAGTTGCCCATGGGTTCTATCTTTTTCTCATTCTCCCTCTCTAAAGCTGTTTTTGCGATGCATTTTTCTGCTTTTTTGCATCCTGCATGTCTTTTTCCTCTGTCTGACATAACAACTAAGTTGAATCATAAATGGCATACACAGAATGAGAACACTTACCGTGTCAGGTGCCTAAATTCCCTGCCCCTACTAGCTTTTCTGGAGGACCTATCCCTGGGAGTTATGCTGACAACACTTCATGCACAGAAGTTCAGGTCATGGATAAACGGGTTTGTTCTGGGGTATCTGTAAGGCTATATTCTCTTGTGATTTTTGAAAAAGTGTGTAGGAGTCTGTCCATCCTGATGGATGGAGTAGCATGAAGGAACTAAGTGTAGGAGTGGCCTTGGTGTTAAGCAGCCGTAACAGGCTGCAGAGAATAAACCAAATACCTACAATACTATATAGCAGTAGGTCATATGCAGAAGACTGCATGTAAAAACAGAGCAGAAGCAAAAACTGCAATGGCCGTGCTCTTACCAGGACACTTTTTTGTACGGGTAGAGCTAATCAGAAAGTGTGTTCCTCTCTATGCCAGGCACCTGCTGCCCTTTTCCCCAGAAAACGCCTTTACTGTGTGCTGCCTACCAGCCTGCCCAGTAAGCGGCTGTTTCGAGATGCTTTGGATGCACTGGGAACAAATGCCACCTGCACGGCACTGTCACTGCCACTGCGTTGGGCACCGCAAGAAGCGCACAGAAACAAAGCACATTTGAACCCTTTTACACCCCCACTGTTCAAGTTGTGCCACGATGCTGGCTGCAGACAATACCCAATTTGTTTTCAGCCAACTTAACCGTTCACATAATCCTACAAAACTGAGGTCTATCTGCCTAGACGGAAGAATGTGCCACTTAAGTTACCAAGGGCAGAGCACAGCACTGTCCCCGGGAAGGGCTCCTCTCAGCTGGCACAGCACTCAGCATGGTGGAGACACGGCCTCCGGCTGAAATCCCTTGAGGCTGCTGTAGTTTTTTCCTCCTTGCAATACAAAGAATAAACATGAATGTGTTGCACGAGCAATGCAGCTGCTGCATTGACTCTGAGTGTGGTGCTATTTTGTACTAGACTGTATATTCTGTATTGCTTAATACAGAAAAGGGTGCATTAGCTCAATTTCAAGCTAATTATAGCAGTAGAAGATTCTATGGGAATGCCTCTCCAGGTTTTACCAATAAACTCCTTAGAGAAACAAGGAAACGTATTCACATTATATTTACCTAATAGATGAGATTCAGTCTATTAGATGAGATATGAAGTAAATTAAATTCCATGGCAGGTGAACACCCTGAGGGTACTGTAGTTTATAACACTATATTAATATTCTGTAAGACCACTGCATGAGCTTAGTACAGCTAGCTTCAAAATTAGCTTTACAGGCCACCTGCAGAATTTTTTCTGGTTGCTTTCATAGTCAGTGCTGCAATCAGATAATTTAACATAAATATTAAGTAAATAATTGGTTCAGAATATTTCAAGGTTAAGGACATAAATCTCATTCCCATTACATGAATGCAAACCATAAAAATAGAAGGTGGTACTTAACCTGGCAATTTCAGTTTCCAATGAGCCATATTCCCTTCCGTTTTTTGAAAAATGGAAGAGACCTAAACAAATCCTACAGAATGCTGTGACAGAAGGTGCAGAAGTATTATTTTGGAAAGAAGATATTCATTCAGAGCTCTGTGTAAAAAATGCTCAGGCTTATAAAATGATTGTAATGAGCACTACAAAGGTTTTAGAGTGCATTTGTATAGATTTAGCGATATGAATATAAACTGAAGGTTTTTTGTTATGCTTTTCTGAAAGGATGGTTTCTGAACCTGAGCACTGGCTGAGGTAATAAGAAAGAGGTAGTGGGTGTGCCTCATTATGACAGTTGTGGTTATGAGATGCTTTCTAATTAGCCTCCAGAAGCTTACAACTTGCAGGTTAGCCAGAAGTAATCATCACAATAACTAGGTGGTCTCTTAGGCAGAAAAGCACATTTACATTTTGAAGGAGGTAAGCTCTTTCTTAAATGCAGTTCTCTAGTATCAGATTTTGGGAAGGAGATCAAGAGGAACTACTCTTGGATGTCAGACTTTTGGCTGTTCCCAAAAAAATCTTAGCAGTTCATAACAGTGATACTTGGGTAAAGGTCAGCAAGGTACTATCTCTTTTGTGTGCATTTTCCCGATATCAGCAGACCTTTCATTTGACATATATTTTTTTTAAAATGTACTGCTTGCATTTTTTTTCTGGCTGTAGCACGTCTGTAGGTTCTTGTTTGATGCCCTTGTTCCTAATTTGTATTTAAGGGTACAAGGAAACTTGTATTTTAGTCATAGCTTCAGAGAGTAAGTTGCTTTAATTAGCTTTCCATTGCTTTCCAAATCATTCTCAAAACGTTTGCTCTCTGATATTATTGTCAAATTGCAAGAGGTGACTAAGGAAGGAGAGCTGCAGGTGTTCCTCACAGACCAGGCGATGCCTGTTAATGCAAAATTGATCTGAAAAAGTAATTTTATCAGCACTTGTCACAGAAAAATTGCAATCAGAGAATCTGTTTTCAGAGTTTGGCTCTGTCAGCTTCTACCTGTTGCTTCCTTATTACTTACAGCAATTCCTTTAGGTTTAGTAAGATTTTGTGTGTTCTTTTTATTTCAGACCATTAAATATTGAATCTCAACAAGCCAAGTCTCCTTTAAGTGGTTCCATTAGGAGATGTCTGCAGAGGATACCTGCTGGCTATTCCCCTACTGCAACAGGGCAATCTTCTGCAGGTACAAAATTGGGGTAGCAGGACGTCCCTCCGGGCTTTCTTTTCAAAAGCAAGTATGTGGAGGCATTTGCTTTGGTGGGGAAGGCCATGCTTTGAATCCTCTAGTCATGGTAGTGAAACCCACCAGAGGTAGGTGTTAAGACGGCATCTAAATATGTAGTAACTTAAGCAACTGTAGGGAATGTTGTTTAAGAGTAACTGAAATGGATTAAAAGACAGTCAAAATCCACTGAGATCCTGACAAGAAATCCGAGTCTTCTTAGGCAGAAAGGTTTTCCCCATCTTTTCTCATTCATACATGTAATGGATGGTCTTCTTCCTGTATGCCCAGAAATGAGGACATGTCAGTGTGAACTTTTAATTATTAAGTGATGTATTGATTTGGACATAATTTCTCTCTCTAAATTGAAGTATACTTGTGTAAGGATTGTGTTAAAAAACCTCCCACATATGAAAGTGTGAACAAAAACCAAGCTTGGAGCAGGAAGACAGGATAGAAAATGAAGGCAGAGAAGGATATAAAAAGAAGACAGGGATTATCTTGCTTATTCTGATCATTTTCCCATCAGATTTATTGAGGTGCTAAGATGTGTCTTGATTACATTTTCCTGTGTCTGCTAACATTCCTGATTTTGCACTTTGATACTATGTGGGCTCACACCTACTATTAAACTTTCATGATTGAATAATTTCAGTAGGGAAAAGTCTGCTCTATTAAAGCATATAGAAGTTCAATAGCTGAAGTCTAAGGCAGACGTATGAAGTAATATATAGTGTAACTTTTTATATTCTCAATTCTTCTTACTACACCCTGGAGATATTGGGAGACAATGGAGACAATGTGTAATGAATGACAGAAAATGTGTGTAAAGGCATTGTATGGTGAATAAATTAAAGCCTTTAGTCATAAGACCAATAATAGGAGAAGAGAGAAATTAAGAAGTATAAGCAAGGGAGACAAAATATCTAGCAGAACAAATGGATATAATAATTTTCAAACATGTCAGCTTGAATCAACTAAGGTAAACAATCGGAGTCTCAGTGCATGCCTGGACGAGGCAAGCTTTGCCACTGAGTACTGTAAAATGGAAAAGAGTCATAAACTGTTGGAGAACAGAACAGGAGTATGTGTCTGACCATTTATAATCTTTTAATCAAACGTGGAGCCCATAGCTGGAGTCTGGTAGCTTTGGAGACTACTTTGTCTGTGTATTCATAGACCATTCATAATGCAGTGAGCCATAAAATGCTCTCTCACTTTCTTGCTTCAGCAGTTTCAATACCTTCCTCTGGGACAAATTTCTCTAATAACAAGAGGTAATTCAATTTTGCTCTTGCTCAGTCCTAAGCAAACAGATATGGCTGTTGTGACTTACCAGATTTGTGGAGGTTGTACAGGGAAGGCAGCATAAAAGTTGGAAGCTACCAGGTGCCCTATCAGACTGTAAACTGACTGTTGTATGGATTGTCATGGATAGTGATGCTTTAAAAACCTGAAGGTATTGCTGTACTTTGTGGCACAGTGGAAGCCGGTGACCTGTTCCACCACAGCTGCTGTAGGCAAGCCTGGGACACGAGATGCCCTGGCTCTTGCTGTGGAAGATGGAGGCAGTCGCTATCCATGGGGTTGGATTGTGTGAATATTTGCGGTGGTGGTGGTGGGGAAGGTGGTTTTGATGCTAGCAGTGGGGGCAGAGGCAGAGGTGGTGCAGTGTAGAGATGGTGGCACTCTTTTCCTGCTGTGCCTGGTGGGGAGAGGGCAAGGAATAGGCTCTAGAGGGGCAGAATTGCTTCTCTGCAGCAGCCAGGGTGCCTTCCTCTCCCTCCTGCCACCCATCGCTTATAAGTTTCACGGAATCACAGAACTTTTAGAGTTGGAAGGGACCTCTGGAGATCATCTAGTCCAACTCCCCTGTTGACACAGGAACGCCTAGAGCACATCACTCAGGACTGCATCCAGGCGGGTCTTGAAAATCTCCAGAGAAGGGGACTCTACAACCTCCCTGGGCAGCCTGTTCCAGTGCTCTCTCACCCTCACCATAAAGAAGTTTTTCCTTATGTTTGAATGGAACTTCCAATGTTCCAACTTGTGCCCGTTGCCCCTCATCCTGTAACTGGGAACCACTGAAAAGAGTCTGGTTCCATCCTCCTCCAACCCACCCTTTAGATACTTACAAGCAAGAATAAGGTCTCTGCTCAGCCTTCTCTTCTCCAGGCTAAAGAGTCCCAGCTCTCTCAGCCTTTCCTCATAAGGGAGGTGCTCTAATCCCCCAGTCATCTTTGTTGCCCTACGCTGGACTCTCTCCAGTAGTTGCCTGTCCCGCTTGAGCTGGGGAGCCCAGAACTGGACACAGGATTCCAGTTGTGGCCTCACTAGGGCCGAGTAGAGGGGGAGAATGACCTCCCTCGACCTCCTGGCCACCCTCTTCCCTATGCAGCCCAGGATTTCATTGGCATTCCTGGCGACAAGGGCACATTGCTGGCTCATGGATAAGTTTGCCACTTTTCATTCTAACAGTTGCATTTCTACCACAGATATAAGGTGTCGTCCAGTAGTAGTGCAATTCAGAGGACAATTTGGCTGAGTATTCACACGCTCTTCTAGCTTGGATTTTAAACATCCCCTTAAATTTACAAGTTGGGAAGTTCATTTAACTTGTAAAACTGTGGGATTTGTCAAGAATACCTTGAAATGTCTTCCGTATCCATTTCTTTAAGATCTTGTCTTATAACTTTTTTAGAGTGAAAGTATACTCGTCTGTTTTCATTAATAATGAGCACTTACTGACTTTTATTTATATTGCTGCAGAGAAAATGCACATAGTTATATCGGGGTATGAAAATTGATTTAAAAATGGCATAAACTTTTATTCTACTGTGTAAGAACCAAAATTTATTTATTTGGGTTAGTTTAAAAAAGAAACAAGAAAAACCTCAATGGGTAGTTTTTCTTTGCAAAGTTTCTTGGGTGCTCCTATGAAGCATCTGTCCCTTTTAGAAAGAAGATATCAGACAAGGCCGCTGGTGAGATTTGTCTTTTCAAAACAAGTATTTTCTTCCTGTAGCTATTTTTCTCTCTAACCTATTAGTTTGAGGCTCATCTGCAGGCCACATGGTGCCAAAGCTCTGGTCCTACCTTGTACTGTCTGGGGGTTTCCCTTCACGTGAGGGTTGGATGAAAAGCATCCTTACTGCTCCTGAGGATTTCCTCGTTGAAGAGGTTCTGAATGCTTCTCTGTTTTTACTATTTTAGTTTTTTTTTATTCCAAAGCAGCTGTGTTCACCTAGCATTTTCCAATATTTTCCTTTTTTCTGCTCTAGATGGCAATGTAACACTTTTTCATCCACTGGGAGCCTCATGTTTCTGTAAAATTTGTATAAACCTAGTGAGCTAGCAATAGATTTATCTTATTATGTGTGTACAGTACTAGCTGTAATGGCTCCCCTGACACTCAGCCATGACTCTCACCCCATCGCATGTATCCACCCTCCTTTCTTGTCTTCCTTCTGTCCTCATCTCACAGGTTCCATCTCCTGTTCTTGCCACTCTTATCCCACCAGCTTAATTTTTTGCCTGCATCAGATTAGGATAACTGTGCATGAGACAGCCTTAACTTTTGTTTTCTTCACCCTTTTTGTGACACTGGTCCAAATTTCAGCTTTCACACTCATACGTTTCCACCCCTTCCTGCATGCCCAAATTACTGATTTCATACTCATCCCCTCTTTGTGTCTCCATTTTTTTTCTTTTTTATTTATTTATTTTTTTTTTATTTCTGGAGCAAGAACTTAATTTCTATGAAAAGCTCAGTTGTGGTGTTCTAATAACGAAAAAATCCTGAGTAGACTCTCCTATTTTGCTTGTGAAGTAAAATGTGCTATACTGCCAATCTACATTACTGAAATTAGGAACAGGCTAATAGCATACATTTTCAGTTATTTAAAGGCAGCTGCACTGTGTCAGACTAACTTCTACCTATTATTCTACCCTAAGAGGGGCCAATGGTGGATGATGAGGGAAAGAATATGGGAAAAGTGATGTATAAATTCCCTTCAGGTGGCACTCAAGCCTTTAAAGATTTCTTGAGCCAAACATTGTGTATTGTTGCATCTAATTGTCTTTGATGGAGATTTCTTCTATGAAATGTGGAGTCTCTTCCATAATTAAATTATGGAACGTACATAAACAAACCTTAATTTTCAGACGCTTTAAATCTCCTTATTGATAATTAAATATGGTGTCCCTAGTTACTGGGTTATAAGGCATTGTGAATAATTGTTATCCTTATTTTTTGGGGGGAATGAGGTAAAGTGAACTGGACACCATGTAACAGAGTTATGTAATGTTGCTGTCTGTTTTGTTCATTTTTCCTTTCCTGTTAGTCCCCAGTGGTCCATTTGCTTTTTTAATCTGCTGCTGAGCATGAAGATGAGGTTTTCTGGGATAAGTGCAAGCTCTCTTTGTAAGGGGTAATAGCTAATTTGGAATGCATTGTTATGTCTACATTGTGTGGTTGTTTCCCTCTCCTGTTCTTTGCTTTGTATTTATTGACAGTGGATTTCCTTTAGCATGTTATTACCTGTTCACTTAGAAACATGGTATCTCCTGCAGCTCTTCACAGTCAACTTGCGAGTGAAGTGAGTAATTTTGAAAAATCAGAAAACTTAGCTACCTCATTCATGAATGTGTTGAGGAGCATAAGCTTTAGCACAGAAGACCATCATTGGTAACCTTTCTGAAACGTGAAAACTGATAATTTACTCTTGTTGTTAATTTTAAATCCCTTAACTAATAATTAACCCTTGATATCCTTGAAAGGACCTTCATCTTTATCTCAGGAGAGCTTAGTTTGAGAGTCACACATGGTGAACCTTGTAAGGGGGGGAGGTATCCTCTGGATTAGACTTTTACACATGCTTTTTAACTCTTTCAGAGAACTCCAGTGCATTTCTGGGGCATGACTTCCAGGGAAATCATGCTGACTATCCTGTTAAGTTTGCCAATGTGTCACCTGAGTTGACCACTATAATTTCAACCAACTAGTGATCAAAAGTTTGTCACAAGTGTAAGAACTTGTGAACTTCAGAAAATGAGAAAAACAATGGAAGCAGTAATGAAGAGTTACAAAATAACTGTTTGAAACAGTACAAAATTACTCTTTGAAAAATGTGAAAGTGGAGAGTAGCTTGAATGAGAAGCACCACAAAAATGGTAGCATCTGCTTAGGAAAGGAAGGAAGGGGAAGAGCAAGAAAACTTAAATGCAGAGAAGTATGACCACAGCCAGACAAAACAGCAGTGCAAAACGTATTAGGAAGTGTATCAAAAGCCGCCTTTGCTAAATGGTGAGGTCACTGTTGACCTCTAACACGTACATACACACACCAAACCTGTGAATTAGATTCGATGTTGAAGGATGACTGTAACACAGCACAGTGGGAACGTAGAAACAAATTCAAAAAAGCCAAGGCTGTCAAAAGACATCAGGAATAATAGTAAATCATTCCATGTATATGTAACTGGTAAGAGAAATACCAATGAAATAGGTTTCTTTCTCTCCTGTGCAGTAAATCTACTACGAGAAGAGGGTGAGAAGGCTTAGTGGGATGTGATGTCCTTTTTGCATCAGTCTTTGCAGTAAAGACTGCTTGGAGGCACTTACAGCATAATTAATACCAACTGTAAAAGGAGGTAAGATTCAAGACTACAATGGGAAAGAACAAGTTAGAGTGTTCTTGGAAAAGTTACATGTCTTCAGGTAGATGGGGCTGACCAACATCATCCTGGGATGTTTAAAGAACTTGAAAATACTAGCACTTATGTTTAAGGTCTGAAGGATAACCATAACACTGGTTATCACAGCAAGGAACACTGAAAAACTAGAAAAGGGCTTATATAGGGTTTATATTTATAAAAGGGAAAAAGAGGCCTTCATTTAATTTCCAGGAAAATTCTAGAACAACTTATGAAACAACTTGTGCTACATTCGCCCTTGAAGATAAAAAGATGCTTAACAACCAAAAGGACCTATCAGTAAAAAAATAACAGAGATTTCAAAGAAATCTAGTGTCTTTGCATGATAAGATAACAATCCACATAGATAGGAGAGAAGCAGGAAATACATCTGTTCTTTAGATAAACACGGTCTTCACGAAAGGGAGGAAGTGAAATTTGTTGACAGCCAAATCTAGAGAGTAACTCTTTGTGGTTATTGTTTAAATAGAAATATATGGTCCTAGCCAGATTAGTTTGGGGTCTTTCTGGTCAGAGTTTATTCAGGACTTTATCAATGTTCGGAACTTGGTGTTGACATGAAGCTGAGAGGCAATGCAAATCCTCGGGAGGACAGAGTTGGAATTAAAAATTATCTCAGTGAACTGATGAAATAATTTCTAATAAAAACCTGTAAATCAATAGGGATATTCAGTTAGGCAGTGATAATCAGCTATACAAATATGGGATGGGAAACAACTGATTAAGCAACAGTCCTTCAAGAAAGAGTCTGCGAGTATAGTGATAACAACTTGAACGTAAGTCAACAATGTCTTGCTGTTACACAAGGACAAACTTCATAGTGAGAAGTGTAAGCAAAAGGAAGTTTGCAAGTCATGTGACATAATCTTTTCGCTCTACTCAGCCTTGGTAAGGACACACTGGAGAACTAAGACTAGTCTAGAGTATTTCATTTCATAATAAATGTGGGATTAGGACAACAGGCTTTGAAAATGTGAAAGCCTTCTGCAAAAGACCAGGGGAATAATTTGTTCTCTGTATTCAAGGTGTGGGCAATAGGCGTGAACTACAGCAAGAAAGGTTAAGGTTAGGTATTAGAGTTCCTAAAATTAAGGAGACTGGATAACTGGAACAATGTGCTTTCCTAATGCCATAAAAGCTATATCATTGGAAGCTTTCTCACCACATCTGTCAAGGACGATGTAACATCTTACAGCTAACCTAGCCTTGAGGCAGGGGATGGACTGAGAACATTTCCAGTCCTGTTCACTGTTACCTCTCACTTTACCTCTTTACCCCTAGCTCCTCTGTTTTCCTCACTTATAAGCTGCTTTTCATCTGCTTCAAGGTCCTCTACTTCCTGTCCCAAATTTATTTTTCTCAAATTTACCATGGAGAACTAATAAGGCCAATGTTAGACTTGGTCATACCTTGCTATTCTTTTACTTTTCCAGATCATTCATTAGTTTATTGAATAACATTGGTCTCAGCATTGATTTCTGAGGTATCTGTGCTGGCAAATTCCCCACCTTTTGAGAATGAAGTGTTTGTTCCAATCTGTTGTTTCCTGTCTTCCAAACCATTATTAATCCCTGAAAGGTCTTCCCTCTTATCTTGTGCCACCTTAATTGCTCTTCAGAACTGCTGCTGAAGGATCTTATTTAAAGTGTGTGGCTGGGTTTGGTTTTGTTTTTTTTT
>VYXH01011486.1:367825-395073 GCA_013397275.1 Burhinus bistriatus | reverse complement strand
TTTTTTTTTTTAATTTTTTGATGCAGGCTGCATCATACCTACTGGAACACTGTTTTCTCACTGTGTCCTTTAAACCTCTGTTTCATGAATTGTAAGAATGATGTTGATTCTGCCCCAGTATGTTACAGTTATTCATGTGCCCACCTGTTCTAGCTTCTATTATATTTTATGCTAATTAGCAGGCAAATGAATTTTCTGGTATGTTAATCAGCCTCATTAGTCTATAATTCCCAGAACTGCCTCTGTAGCCCCTTACAAAGCTTGGTCTGATATTTGTCTTTTCTCACTCTGCTGGAAAGTAATAGAGCTTGCAATAAGCAGAAGGGGATGTACTTTCGTTAGTTATTCTGCAATTTCACAGCTTTCTTTAGAACTCTTTGTGAGTATGACCTGGCCCTGGGTGATGTATTGTTCATTTGTTTTTGGGTATGCTGTAAAATTTCCATTGCTACTTAACCTTCCTCTTTAATCAAGTACTCCATAAAAAAATGGCTCCTGAAGACCACTAAGAATTCACCTTCTGTTGATGCTGATGAAAAGAATTAATTTCTTATCGTAGAATCACAGAATGGTTAGAGTTGGAAGGGACCTTAAAGATCAACTAGTTCCAACCCCCCTGCCACAGGCAGGGACACCTTCCACTAGACCAGTTTGCTCAAAGCCCCATCCAACCTGTCCTTGAACACTTCGAGGGATGGGGCATCCACAAATTCCCAAACTGTTCCAGTATCTCACCATCCTCAGAGTAAAGAATTTCTTCCTGATATCTAACTTAATTCTACCCTCTTCCGGTTTAAAGCTATTACCTCTTGTTCTATCACTACACTCCCTGATAAAGAGTCAAAGAATCACAGGATCACTGGGGTTGGAAGGGACCTCTGGAGATCATCTAGTCCAATGCCCCGGCCAGAGCAGGTTCACCTAGATCAGTCCTCCCCATCTTTCCTGTAGACCCCCTTTAAGTACTTCAAGGCTGCTGTAAGGTCTCCCCGGAGCCTTCTCTTTGCCAGGCTGAACAACCCCCAACTCTCTCAATCGGCCTTCATAGGAGAGGTGCTCCAGCCCTCTGATCATCTTTGTGGCCCTCCTCTGGACCCGCTCCAACACGTCCATGTCCTTCTTATGTTGGGGGCCCCAGAGCTGTAAACAGTACTCCAGTTGGGGTCTCACAAGAGCAGAGGGGCAGAATCACCTCCCTCGACCTGCTGGCTATGCTTCTTTTGATTCAGCCCAGGATGCTGTTGGCCTTCTGGGCTGCGAGTGCACATTGTGGGCTCATGTTGAGCTTCTCATCCACCAACACCCCCAAGTCCCTCTCCTTAGGGCTGCTCTCCATCCATTCTCCACCCAGCCTGTATTTGTGCTTGGGATTGCCCTGACCAATGTGCAGGACGTTACACTTGGGCGTTTCTTGAGTATGCCTCTTTCACTCTAAGCATTGTTTTGCCCTAATTTCTAGTTAATTTTTTTTAAAAAAAAGTATATTTTGTACTGTTAGCATTGCCCTTCCCTCCTGATTGGTCCTTGCAGCCAGCCATCAGGGAATAATATCCGAAAATTAAAAATAAGCTGACTAGAAAAAAGAATATGGATACCTTTGATGGCATCCTCTAAGTACCTACAACATTAACGACTTTTGATTTGCTAAAAATTTAAAATCAATTAGCATTGGTTAACCAGAACCAGGTAGTGTACTAGCACTTCTCGAAACAGTATTTGTATATTGCTACACCACAGTAGGGTCCTAGATTGCAGATGGGGCTTTCAGCCATTGTAATATTTTTACTGTTACTACTTTTAATAATTCCAGCAAGAAAGCTATAGAATTGCAGTCCTTCCAAAAACAGTTAATTGCTTTAAGAATATCTAAAAAGACATATATAAAAAAGACATGGACTTGTTAGAATGAGTCCAGAGGAGGGCCATGAAAATGGGCAGAGGGCTGGAACCTCTGCTGTGAAGAAAGGCTGAAACAGTTGGGGTTGTTCAGCCTGGAAAAGAGAAGGATCTGAGGAGACCTTACTGGGGACACCTTTCAATACTTAATGGGGTTTATAAGAAAGACAGAGAGAGATTTTTTTACCAGAGCCTGTAGTGATAGGACAAGGGGTAATAGTTTTAAACTGAAAGAGGGTAGATTTAGATTGGACATAAGGAAGAATGTTTTTATGATGAGGTCGGTGAGACACTGATACAGGTTTCCCAGAGACGTTGTGGATGTTCCATCCCTGGAAGTGTTCAAGGTCAGGTTGGACGAGGCTTTGAGCAACCTGATCTACTAAAAGATGTCCTTGCCCATGGCAGGGGGGTTGGACTAGGTGATCTTTAAAGGTCCCTACTAACCCGAACCATTCTGTGATTCTATGTCTTCAGTTTGAACTTTTTCACCTGATTAACATTATTCACATGAAAATGCAAAATACATAAAATGACCAAATATGAGTACATAAGGCAGGACCTAGGAAAACTGGGACATGCATAGTTCCAAACTTCAATTACATATGATGAGTTGGGATCTCTTCATCGGAATATCACAAAGACACTGGGTCCATTGGAAATTGACTCTGTAATATGATAGGTCCTTCTATGAAGGATCTTGTTGGAAGAGTTTAACTTTCTAAATTCATCAGTGAATTGGTCTCAGACCAGTTCTACCATTTCTCTTCCCCCTATATTACAGATGCCAGAAGGAAAAATAACCATAATAAATAATAACATTTCACCTGAAAAATGTGTTTCTGTAATAAAGGATGATTCTAAATGGTATAGTGCAAATCTAAATATGTTTTGGAGAGAAGGGGGGGCTACATCTGCTCGTAGTAATACAAACAAAGGAGAATTAGGATATTGTCTAACTCCTTATGTTATGGAGTGACTTTCAGTCACTAGTCGGCTACCATACAGTGCAAATACCAGAAGCAAAATTTCTGCATGTTGGATTTTCTCTGAAAGAAAAGGTGAAGTAAAATGTTTTTGTGAAGCAAACACTCCAATAAAGTTCAAACTGAGGACTGATTCTGCAACTCTGTCTCTAAGGCATCACATCATTCCTAAATACTACAGAGCAATTGAAAAGATGACTGTCCTGAGAGTGCTGGCCTAAATACAGCTGAGAATGTGATGGATTTAACATCAAAGAGATAATGTGAAATTTCCATACTTTATTGCTTACTGTTGGTGTCTCTGGTATATCTGATGGTTGTTTTGAATTGCACATACTATCCCACTGATTTGTATTGGTCTAGCAATGCAAAGCAAGTGTAAACTCTCCTTAAATACCTCCCTAAGATAGTTTTCTGATTGCTTCATGTCAAGGGAGTGGAAAAGCAGCCAGACCATTCCGGTTTGTATGTCCTAGCTATGTAAGCTGGCTGATCAAAAGGAGGACAAGTATTTTAAGATTAGAGCAAATCTGTGATTTTTTTCATTGCTTTGCCCAAGAGGGAGTGTTGTGGAGCTTCAGTGCACCGGTGTACTAGCAGATAGTAGAGGATGAACCATTTATAAATGGTGACAGCAACTTCCTTCAAAAAAAGTGAACACTTGAATGTCCTGGGTCAAGTCTCATCCTGTGCAATTTCTCCTAAACTAGTTCTTTCCATTTGCTTTAGCTTTTTTTAAAATCATTTCTTCATTGCTAGATGTTATACCACCCTTCAAAGTAATATTTCAGCAGATTTATGCTGATACATTATTAAAGATAAATATTTCAAATGATGCAAATGTCCCTCAACTTCTTTTGAACTATATTTTTAATATCTAGGAAAGTTGATGTTTCAAATCATCCCTGATCTTAGTGCTCTAGGGCTTGCAAAACATCCCCAGTATTAATGAATGTAATCTGAGGAAAACATTTGTCAGAGGGAGCTGGGAAAGGGACCATGAAAAACGTATTATGTAGACTGGAACAAAATGGCTAGCCTTCTGATTATAAATCTAAAATATTAAAATAATGAATTCACAGAACCCCTATTAGACATCAAAGCTGGTGTCTTATTGGGGTATGCTTTTAATTTATATGCCCTCTTTCAAGCCAAAAGCAAACCTGATAAATTGAACAGTGAATTCCTAACCTGATTGAAAAAACCTGACTCTGGATCGTTGTTGTCAATGGAATGGAGACTGTGCAAGCTGAACTCTGCTCAAGTAGATGCCTGTGGTATAATTTAATGGCACATTTTCAAAACCTTACAACTTTTAAATACAGAGCTAAACTTTAAAGCAGCAACTTAGTAGCCCTTATGCTCTTTGCTCTTTTATCTTATTTCAGTTTTCTTTGTTTCAGAAGTCTGCAGCAGGGGCAGCTGTAGGAAGGGAGAATTTAAGTGCTTTCAGTTGGCGAGAGCAGCCAGTGTTAAAGCTAATAAACATGATGTCTTTTCCCCCTCTTTTTCCATAGGAGTGAGGAATGCACTGAAATTAATATGCAGGCAGCTCATAGTCTATACATTACCCCAAACCAAATCTCAGTTTAGGAATGTTTAAGTACTCTTCATCACATAACCTTCGCTTTTCAAAAAAGTGAAGATTTTGTTATATTCCACCTAGAAACACATTAGAATTCCTGAGATGACAGATACATATAGTGGATGGAGCATGTTGAGTATCAGTTGTGAGTGCACAGGATGAGAGAAGGCGAGTGATTACGGTGCTAATGTGAGATTTCGGAGACCTGCTTTCAATTCCTTTCTCCACCACAGGCTGCCTCTCTGACCTGGAGCAAATTTGTCTCTCAAGCTTAAATTTACCAATGTGTTTGGGCACGTAACTGCATCTATTTAAACAAATGCATTTCTGATGAAATGAATGGTAAGCTATTGACCAGTGCATTAGGTTCCCTAGGCTTCCACTTTTGCTTTGCAAAACTGGGGGTGATGTTGCTCTGTTAGCTTAGAGTTGTGCTGGGAGTATAAATGGCTTACTAAGCTCTCAGGATGCTGACTGTCCATCTGTAGGAAGCGTCAGAATATCACATATGATTATGCACCTGTATGAATTCATGTTGAGTTCCTTTCTGATATTGTATTCAGTTCTGATCAACCTGTCTCAAAAAGCCTATAGCAAACCCAAAGAAGGGCGATGGAAATGATCAAAGGTATGTAATGGTTCCTGCACATGGAGAGGTTGAATAGAAGAGCACTCTTCATGCTGAATAAGAGGTGACTGAATGAGGATGTGATAGCAATCAATGCAGTTGTGAATTGGGAACAATTACTGAGAGTTTCTCATCATACAAGTGCCATAGACTTAGTTTTTTACCCAACATACAATTAAACCACAGGTGCCTTTTCCAAGGGGATTGTGGGTGACAAAAGCTAGATGGCTTTTAAAATACATAATAAAAATCCATTCTGGATGATGGAACACAAAGAACTGACCTTGAGTTCAAGAAATTCAGTAGTCTCAGACTGCAGGAGGCTGTGGGAAACTGCTGCCTTCTGTTTATCCTTATCCTTATTTTGGGCACGCTTGGTACTGACCACAGCAGAGACCATTCTAAGATAGATGGACCTTTCGTCTTGCCTGACACAGCCATTCTTATGTTCTTCCTTTCTAAAGGGAAACAAATATAGACAAATATATTCTTCTGTGCATATTGTTGTGTTTTGATTCAATGACAGATGATAGGTGTGCCATTTGCTGAGAAAGCTGAGGGGAAAATGTTGAAAAGATATTTTTGCATTTATGTTTTATCTTATTCCCTGGAATGAGAGAGAAAGAATTCCCTTTGAAGAGCATGTTCTCCTTCAATGGCTGAATGAGTCTAGATTGAACCTTCAGAGTTTAGTATTAGTGAAGGTCAAACCTAGTGACAAATGTCTTAGCAATGGACCAGAGAATCAGCTGTGACAGCCTTCTGCCACATGCCGTCTTTGCTCTAGATGGGGAGTAAACTACTTCTTTCACATGATAGTTTTCATCCTTGCCCTACCCTTGCCCAGTTACTTCTGGCTGATAAGAGAAAGCAGAGCCTGTTCATCTGTGGCTCTCGGCCTGACAGGTCAGCAAAGCATCCTTATTTTTCTTAGCCAGGTGGTATCACAGTCACAGCAGGGTAAAAGACGAAGTTACCCCTTTTGGAGACAATCACTAGTAAAAGGAGGAATGATTCAGTCTAGCTCTGAGTGTTTTGAGTGTATTGCTCCTGAGGCAGACTGTGGACTTTTGGGGAAAGGCAGGTCACAATTTGAATGTGGATCTCCCCAAGGCAAGGAGCAGCACCATCTACTAGCCACCAGTTGTCTATCTCCTTACAAGAGAGGAAGGTATTGTCTGTGTTTTGTTTTGTTTTGTTTTTTCTTTTCCCCCAGCAATCTTCCTTACAGAAACCCCATTTGGAGCAAGGCATTCTTCTAGGTGAACCGAAAGACATGCATCTCTCTCTGTGAGGTTTATTAACACTACTTACTGTGTGGTAATAGGGCATACCCAGCAGCAAAACATAGCACTTTCCTCCCAGCTGGACTGGAATACAGCTTCCAAGCTTGCCATAGCCCCGACAGTCCTGGGAGTGAGGAACTAAGATGAGACAGTTTATTTGCAAAACAGAGAGCTGTATCGCTAGCAATGAACTGAAGAACAAACAGAAGACTTTACAGAAATGTGACACTTGCTCTTTTCAAATTACAGCCATTGTACTTTTACTACAGATGAAAAACAAACAAGCTGCTCTGTCTTGTCTCTCCCAGCTTGCTTAGACACTCAGCTCAGCTTGGCTGCATGTAGATCAATTTGTTTCAAGAGATCAGCATTTCCTTTTTAACCTTTTGAACTGTAAGTCCCCATAGGATCCTGATGTTTTCATCAATTATATATTTTCATTTTGTACTGGTAATCGATAGCACTTCAGAACACTAATGTCATACCATATCTTTGTCTTGGGCTAGTAAGTGAATAATAACTAAATAATGCATTTCAAACAAGAGAGCAAATGAATATTCTCCCTCCAGCTCACAAAGAAACATGCAAAAAGAAATCACTGAACAATAGGACATTGATTTTTGTGGCTCCAAACTTTCCAGCTGCAGGCAGAAAAGACCAGAATAGAGTTGTAGTGCATTATCTTACTCCTGAAGTTGCACTTGGACATGAAACTTCAAAATGCCTCTCATTTTCCCAGCATTACTGCTGGATAAAGGTTTGGTGCAGACCAAGGTAATGCTGAGAATTCACAGTTATAGAAATATTTGGAAAGCGAAAGAAATGCTTGAAGTCCCAGCATTGTTGGCAGGGCCTTTTCAAACACTATGTGTTCTCAACAGACAAAGCTTTCAAACAACTGACATTTGGAAAACAAGGCTACATCTGTACGAGCAGACCTCAGAGGGTCGGGGAACAGCCTCAGACTCTGGTTTGCAATCATACATGCTGTTACATTGTTAGCACAGGTTTTGTCAGAATTTTGGCCGGTGCTAAGTAGCACTCTCCCAAGCAGTGCCAGAGTGTACGTAGATTGGGAGTTAACGCTCTCGGCAAACAGCTTGAACATGAAATCCCTATTTTGGGTATGAGAACTTGGCTGCGCAGATCAGAACTACACTGTGTCGGCTGGCCTCAGGGCCAAAGAGCAATCTAGCTCTCGTTTCATTTGCTAACGTAGACACAGTCAACCGCTATTAGCTGTATTTGATAATTCTTGCTACCAGCAGGAGAAAGAGCATCCTGTGGCTAAAGTGTTGCACTGGGACTGGAGAGATTCAGTTCCTAGACATTGCACAGATTTTCAGTGTAACTTGAGGTTACTTAGTCCCTCACTGCTTCTTATTTCACTTATAAAATGGGGATAACAGAACTTTCCTACTTGAAGTACTGTGACGATGACATGTGGAAAGATGTGATGGATTGTAACCTATTTAATACAGAAAACACCTCTTACTAGAAGTGTCTAGAAAACTGGGGAGTTCATCTGACTGTGAAGAGTTTCCAGTTCTCTCTCTCTCCCCCCCGTTTATTTCTCCAAATCAAGCACTGAGGCCTCTGGAGGCCTTGAAATCTGGCTGGGTTATTTTTGTCTTCTGTGAATTCAGCCCACCAGTGTACCAGAAAGGCTTGAACCCCTGCTTGTAGTTTGTCGAATTATGTTTTGAGCCTGAAATGTTTAGAAAAAGACAGGCATATGGCATTTTCTAAATAAAGTTTGTGTCACTGGAAAATTTGGGACCAGCTGTCAGTGACTAGGTGATACAGTGCTGCCCAATAGTAGTACTACTACTACTACTAATAATGGTGATAATAATGTTAATAATAATAACAACAGAAGAGAATAGTGAAAAACTATTAGTTAAATATGCACAAAAGAGGATAGTTGTATTTGCCACCCTGATTCAGGACAGTGCTTAAAATTATCCTTAATGTTAAGCATACTTAAGTACCTTTCCCAAATAAAAACTGGTATAATTTGGTTTTGGTTACAGTAGTGCACAGTGCTAGTATGTCCAGCAAATATTCACTAGGACAAGTTTCTCTGCCTAAATCAATGTTTTGCCTGGTCGTAGCACTTCTGGGAGTTTCCCCTCCTTTGAATTGAATGTACTGCTTTTTATCAGCCCTGTGGTCCCTTGCAATGCCCTGTCATGTGTTCCCGATGCCAGCCAAATTACGGTCTCCTGTAGCAGTGGAATGAGCAAAAAACTTGCTCGTGGGATATGCTCACATATATTAACATATATCCAAGATTCTTTGGCTTGATTCCTTGTCATAGGACAAGAGGTCTCCATGTATTCTTGCTTTACCTGGATATGCTTTTTCTGACCACTTTGTAGCATTTCATTATTCTTTTACATTTCACATTATGTTTTATGTTTCACTAACTAACTGACCTAATTCTGAAAATGTAAGTGAAGAAATTTCTATATGTCTCAAGGTATATTAAAAGTGAATGGTTCAAATGATTCACCTTCTAACCTGGTTTTCCAAAATCTGTCTTTTTTCATCCAGAAGGTTAAATATAATTTTAACAAGTGGTCAGTAACAAATGTCTGAAGCTCTAGGAATGAAGAATGCTTTCTCTAATTCCATGTGTTAAAATTTCTAAGATCTAAACAGATCCTTCTTTTTTGTGCTCAATAAACAGAGCATAGAGTAGCATGTTTAATTTGGCTAGAAATCCTTTCTTTTCCAGCTTCTTCCACATGTCTCTAGTCTCTCTCAGTGCGAAGGACATAACTCTGTAACGAGCCTTTCTCAAGACTGCCCTTTAGCTAAAGACAGTCCTTGGCTCCTGGAGAGCTTTCTGCCCCAAAAGATTTATCTGTTCCTCCCGTTACCTCAGACCTGCGTGCTAGCACAGGTGGGAATTGAAGTTTTCAGACTTTCCAGCCAAACTTTCTGTACAAAACCCATTAAGATTTCTGTGCAGATAGGGGTAGAGAGGGGACCTGTTGAAGTGGATATGTTTCTTTTAATCTTGACTACAGTACAATCAGATTTTTCTATTGATCTTTGATCTGAAGTACAAAATGTCCCTTAAACCACGGGAATTCAATGTATCTATTGAATTATCTATCTAACTAGCAACAGTAGAGTCAATTTTTAGAAATATATATTCACTTACTGTATCATTTTAATTATGCTATTCAAGTATCTGACATACATCTTTGGTTTTCAGAAGTTGGGAGAAAATTCTGTCTTCACAGGTATATGCACAGTGGAGTTACTTTTTTAGTCAGGAGTTAAATTTTATCCTCAACACTTACATGCTCTCAATTCATCCTACTGATGTTACTGAGAGTCTTTACCTTCAGTAGGAGTTTGATCAGGCCCTAAAGAAAGTTGGCATCAGCTACAAAAACCAACAAAGGACCATTTCTACAGAGAAATTAAATAAAAATATCCCTCTTCAAGAATTAGAAAAGGCACTATGGAAAGAATTTCAAGAAACCAGCTAAAATTATGTAATTAAATATCTAACATCTCAAGCAATAGAAGTTTATACAGTTCCAGATTATTTTAACTCTTTTATTTATTCTCTGTACAATAGAATTTAGCAAAAGCGATGCACCCATGTAATTCTAAGTGAATAGCATCTTTCTTGTGGATTATAACATAATTTTTTCCAGTAATGAAACTTCCATGAGTTACAAGGCCAAAATCAGTAGAATCTTCTGAAATTTCTTCTCCTCATTTAATTACAAAGTTCCCGGAAGACTGAAAAATAACTTAATTTCCCAGGCTGCTCCAGGGCCCAGCTTTCCTGGTCATTCACAGACATTTGCACCTGGGGTAGTCTCTGAAGCAAGCCAATTCTTTGTGGTCATATTCAGGTATGGGTTTAAGCATATTTTGCCTTGCGGGCATCATGGGTAAGACTGAAAAAGCTTTGGATTTCTCCACTCTGTGCAGACTTCCAGTAACATCCCAGAAGGTCTTTTGCACTCAGACCTCTCTGATCTCCCTCATGACACACCTTGGCACGCGTAGTGTAGGCAACACACTGTAAAACCTCTCTTCTGGTAAACCAGAATGCAGCCCTCCCACCATCTCAGATATTTTGACCTGAAGAAGTAAACACCAAAACAATAACATACTAGTGGCATGCAAGCACTCTCTGGGGCTCATGGGAGGGCTGTGAGAACACCAAGGAAAAGTACTACCTGTTAAAAATGCTCCAGCAGCAGCTGGGTGTGGAAAGCATGGATGATAACTAATAGGCTGCACTTCACCTAGGGGCCAGAGGTCTTTGCCTGCCCTGGACTTCAAGTTTTCCAGATGGTGATCAACAGGCATAACTGACTGATTGCATTAATTTTTGTTGATTTATTTATTTATCGTAATAAGGCAGTTCAATTTTTGAAACTTGCTTAAGCATATATTTCCTTAGCAAATTAATAGATGGTGGGCGTAAATGTTGAGTAGGAGGCAGGTTTTTTCTTCTTGATGGTTTTCAAATTCTTTTTCGTGTAAACAGGAGCTGATTTTTCTTATAATATTTATGAGCAGAAAATAACAGAGAAGTCATTGTTTAAGAGGTGAAAAGGTACAATAACAACAGCACAAACACTGTATAACATTCTAGAAGCTGAAATATAGAGGCCTGCTTTGAGAACAAAGTTGTCTCCTGTTGGTACTTGATTTATTATTTACATCCATTTGGGAAATAAGCCCTCAGGAAGTTGAAATATAATTATCCAGTTAGTTGTTCTTAGTGGGGGAAAAAAAGAAAAGACAAAAAACTCCCACAAGGAACAGTAAAATGTCTTACCAAACCATCCGAAAAAAAGTTTCCTTCTTCGTTTTCAATGAACTACATTACTGAGTGATTCTATGAATGTCACTGTATTAGGGGTATATGGACTTTTTGAGAAGAAAATATAGGTAAATAGATGACATGATTTTTCAATATCAAAAATGTCCCTGCCTGTTGTTGGTTTTGAATGGAAGAGGATTAAATGGAGAAACAGAATATGTTCTGGGAGGAGAGCAAAAATGGTAGAAGATTGCAATGTCTCAGCAGTAATTGCTCGAGATCGGTTATGTCAGCAGTAATGTGTAATATTTTGTATCCTGTTATTGCTTCTGTAAGAAAAAAGATCTATTCTTCAAAGAGGTGAGAGCACCATCTGCGGCAGTAATGTGGGAATGAAACTTGTGAGAAGACATCATGTTTCCATCTGTTTTCAAAGAGCCTTAAACAATGGCCAAATGCGCCAAATAGCTTCTGCTGTGTGAACTTGTGAAGTGTGGTTTACAACGTTTTATGGCTTCTGCATCTGGACTTACGCATGCAAGTCGAGAACAACTGTCTGTCAAGTGCAACCGCCTTTGTGTACTGACGTGTCTGCACTGGAGGGCACACACAACATCAAAGGTCTGCTGCGGCAGCTGACTTTTCATGTTCCTCATGTACAAGATCCTAAATATGCTGAAGTGAAGAGCACCTACATTCTTTGTCAAGCTCTTCCGTTTCCGAATGTTGGCTTCAGGATGTGTTTAACAATAGATATTTTAAAGAATAAAATGTGATAATGCCACGTTATCATCTTGCCGTACCTTTATCTTTTTTTTTTATCATTAAGTTGTCTTGTGGCACTTGTGTCGTTTTTCTGACAAGTCATGTTGTCTCTATCCTGTCTGACTAAATGCATAAGTTAACACTGACCTTTGCAGTTGTTTTGTATTCTCACTTTGCTGCCCCCCTCATTGTGATGTTGGCTTTCAGGGAAGCTTGGGAGGGTGTACGTTTTCTGGGGACCAATGTTAGCTAAAGAGCACCGGAGACTAGCCTTTAAACGGAGAGGCCATTTATCCCTGACATTCGTTACTCTGGAAATTATACTTCCCTTTAGTGTTGTAGTGGCAAGGCATTACTTGATAAATAAATAAAAATAAAACAGTAATTTTTTTTTTTTCTCATGGAAATGCACTCAGAACTTTAACAGACCCCAAAGCCCAACAGCTCTGGCCAAGTCCGCCATTACCTGCAGCCTGGCTGAACTTCTGCCAAATCCAATGGGATTTCGGAGCAGGTTGCTATACAGATAATTTCCGGAATATGTAATCTTTTAAAAGCCCATTATTTTCTCAGTAGTCTCATCTGATAAATCATGCTGTAGCTAGGCACTCCTTTACATTAGTTCCTGTGAGCCAGTGAGTGAAAGACCCTCCTTGGAGACATCAGTTTATCATCTTGGAGAAGGACACCCCGGCCCCGTAGCTGGGAGCGGGACGGTGTGAGTTCTAGTACAGTAGTCCTGCACCAGCAGGAGATTTCTCTCATGAAAGGGAAATCCTCAGGAGACAGATGGAGAAAAGGCTTTGAATCCTAAATCACCTGTGAATCCTTGGGAGACCTGGGTGAGATGCTTGCTGTGTCCTCCTCTCTGCACCGGAGAGGCAGCCTTAGAGGAGCTAGCCCAGCCAGTGCTCTCAGTGAGGTTTCGGCAGCACACTCCAACCAGGAGGCAGAACAGGGCTTCTCTGGTTTGCTGAACTGGGGGTGCGACATCAAATTTCTTTTTTGTCTTATTAAAAAATATACATACCAGGTTTTCACCTCAAAAATGCACCGACAACAAGCAGTTTTGATTGTAAACCTTGTATGTTTTACCTAGAAATCCAAAGAGAGGTTTTAAAAAAATGTAGCTTTAAATGAATGAGAAGAATGAATATTAATATTGTGGTCCTGTAAAGGTACGAGGGAAAAAGAAAGAAAGGCTGAAACACTATATAATGCTTATGCCATTTTCTTTTCCTTTTTCAGGATATATGAGGAAAAAAACCCCTGTGCAAAAGGATGTTAAGAAACAAGGAAATACTTACTTGAAATAACCTTCCAAACTAATGGGAATGGATCTCTTGTGATTTTAAATATATCCCGGTACTGTGCTAATGCATGCAAAGGATGAAGGAAACAAGTTACAAATGGAGAGAGTGTTAAATTCTCAAATCAAGACAGAATAATTCATCCTAAGAGATAATTTATACCGACTAAGCTGTCTGAGGCTTTGGAGATCAGCGTTTGGCATGTGTTTCTCTACAGCTTGCACGGTGGACCACAACATAGTATATAGATGATTCATGGGCTGGAGACTTTCTACATATGCGGGGTCCGAGGGGGGTTGGCTCAGCCACAGAACAATTTTGAACATTCCTTTGCACCTTATGTCTTCGGCTTCTTTTCAGTGGTTTCAAACTCCAACTTCTCAATAGCTGAACAAGATATTAACGGGATAAATTGCTCACTGTGTGTAAGCAAATTACAGGAGAGACGTGACTTACGAAAGCAGTTGTGTCTCTTAACGTGCTTAAACTCCAGCTATAATGCTGATAAAGATGACAGTAATGATATTAATAGGGAGAATATATTGCTATTAAATAGACTGCAACCACTCCTTTATTTACTTTCAAAGCTGTGATTAACCAGTACTGTATGCTCCCCCTCTGCCCAGCAAAAGAGAAAAAAAAGAAAAAGTGAGAACCAGAAAATGCAGAGAGGATTCTGGCCAAGCTGAGCAGGAAGATGTAAGTAACGTTGTTACTCTTCCCTGCTATCAAGGGTACAGGGAAACACTAGGAAACTGTTTTTATAATATGTTAAAATTTTTTAATAATATTTAAAAAATAAATTTTAAATTATTTAAATAGTTCATATAACTTTGCAGAAAGACTTGGATAACTCTTCGGATTAGTGATGTTAAAGATCAGATGGAAAATTAACAGTATCCCCTTATACTAGTAAAAGCAGAGGCTGAACTTTTAAAAGTTTGCTGCCATTAAAGTCTGCAGAATTTGAAATATCTAATAAAGCTTATGATGATAATTCTCCATCCACCACAGCTCACTCTTTTTTAATCCATTTTTGCGTTCCCTGACTGTTTGACCTTCTTGAATGATGCTAAAATTTACTGGAGGGTCAAAAATTCACAGAGACCCACATGGGACATAAAGCAAGACAAATGAAGATAGGATTTCTAGGCAAAATCAACACATTTCTAAAGACTACTTCATACCGTGCAAAACACATCAGTGCTGTTTATAAGAGGGGTAGACGGAAGTTTGCTTTATACATGTTAAAGGTGCTTTATATATTCTTGTGGGGAAAAACTTGTTTGCAAGCTTCGCATTCCAGGATCTGTAACCAAATGCCAAGACTTTTCAGATCTGCCAAGTTCAAAATCTAAGATTTCAGGTCTGCTTGCCAGCTCACATTTTCCATTTGGCAGCGGCCCTCTCTCCAGCCCTGCCAGTAACTGGGCCCCGAGATGCCTCCTTACAAGGCTTGGGATTTAATTTAAATTTTTGGTTTTTTTCAAACATTATTGTCTTGTAAAGATGAAAGTCCAAAATTTCAAGATAAACCCAGGCTGAGCAGAATCCATTTTTCCTGCTGCAATGTCTCCAAGACAGCACCCGCTTTGAGGAAATTTTGGAAATGATGTCTGACTTAGCGAAGGGAGCCTATTTGTTACCTGCAGTCATACTTCTTTGTGAATAGGCATTTGTCAGGGAATCCTGTTTCTTTACTCAGATAGTGCAGGATTTTTTTAATTATTTTTTTTTTTTAAATTTTCTAGCGGTGTATGCCTAATTCCCCTTACTGTTAATGAGAGTTTAATGTGCTCTTTGAAATGAAGAAAAAAACTTCTATGCAACTGATAAAGCAGAGCTTAAAGAGGTGGGGTGACAACACTCCAGAGGGGGGAAACAGCTGTCTGGCTGTGAGTTTA
The DNA here is from genome assembly GCA_013397275.1 of Burhinus bistriatus. NCBI lineage: Eukaryota > Metazoa > Chordata > Aves > Charadriiformes > Burhinidae > Burhinus > Burhinus bistriatus. Next base: position 379,909 of record VYXH01011486.1, on the reverse strand, counting down.
ATGCTTTTCTGCCACAGGAGTCAAACCAAAGCAAATTGGTGGGGATTTTTTTCTTTATTTTCTTCATTTTTTGTGTGAAAACAGTGCTTGAAAGGGAGAGGCAATAGGAATGGAGTGGTAAAAGGACTGTGAATTTTAATTAGCTGCAGCATGTGAGCCATGGAGTGATTCCCTAAAATAAATAAAATAAACCTATTGAAAACACGATAGTGGAAAAAATGGTTTGCATAAATTGTACTGACATTCCATTGGAGCTCATCTCTTTTCTGTGTTGTGTTCTCATTTTGATGGTGACCTTTCAGACCAGATCTGGATAATTTAAATCAAAAGAACGTTTTTCCTTGTTGTGCCGCCCCCAGTAGTCCATTCATTCAAACTTTAAGGAAATTTTGTGGCAACAAATCACCATGACATGCTTATTCTTGCAATCCCACTTGTCCACCCTTAGAGAAGATCCATGACTTAGCATATGAAGTGGATTACCTTTCACCCCAATTAATGTTTTTATAATGAGTACCAAAGGAAGTAATAATGTTTTGCCACTTATTATCAAGTGTTGCTGGGGCAATCTCTGAAACTCAAGACTTAGGTCATTGGCAGCACTGACATGATGGCAATCATGCTGCTGAGGTTTAAGCCCTGCTACAGTGACGAATAAATGGGTCAATTTAATTTCCAGTACTATCAGTCTGAAGCTTTGAGGAGTAGAATGAGTGAGACACAAATGTCCAGGGGTTTTGCAGATTTGGCAGAGGTTAGACTTGAAATTCCAGCCATTTCTGAGCGTATTCAAATGTTACTTAAAAGAGAAACAATGAAGCAATAAAATAAGAAATTACAATTATGTTTTTTCTGGGAACTGGAACTGCATAATTTTTAAGAGCAGTGATAAATATTTTTTATATTATTATATGATAGGACGTGATATTGTATTTTGCAGCTTGTCGGTAGGTTGATTGCATTGCTATCCATGAGTACACAGCTTTTTAGCTGGCAAAATTCAGTGTTCTCTGTTTTAATGAAGGGATACCATCTGAACAGTTGGATCCTACCTGCCTTTTGTTATCTTTTAAAATTGTGTAGCAATGCTTAAACATACTTTAAAAATACCGATCAAGGAAGCAAAGGCAGTAGAAAGCCACCTGACAGAAATAATCTTTCTAAGCAGTTTCTTGGAATTCTTATCTAGTGAGAATTAGGCTGCTCCCAGAGAGCTATGTTTTAACAAGAATAATAAATGCCTTGCACAGAAGTGCAACAAGACACCACACTGACTTACCAATAAACCTTGTCCACCTGAGGTACGGTGACTGGTAGCAGTGGATAGCCATGCAGGTGCCATTTATATGAAGAATTCCCGTCTTGCAGTCCATACTTTTTTCTGGCTTTTTCCTATTACAATTCTGAAAAGTTGTTTATACCAACAGCCAGTTCCACCCTACCTCAGGATAGCTTTCCTTTTCCTACAAGACCTAAAGAAAGCCAAAGAGAAGACGGAGAAATGAGTGAGTATGTATGTGTGTGTGTGTTTTATGACTTTTCTTCCATTATCTCAGGTATTACTGTCATTTAATAATGTTCATTCATTTCTTAACCCGTTCTTTACATTAAGTAATTTACCCCTTCTCCTCCTGTAGAAAAGATTCATTAACCTCTTTTGTCATGATGGTTGAGCAAATATCTACAGCATTTCGTCCCACAAGGGAAAATAGGAGGTGACATTAATTGACAGAAAGGTGTTTTTGGGAGAGGAAAGCCTTCCCTCCGGTCCCTATGTTATGGAGGGCAGCCACTCAGGCTGTGTCTAGACTAACAGCTTGGAAGTTCCTGCCTGGCATCGTGCATCCTGATGAGCATTGCAGCTGCATCTGACTGCCCTCCACTACGGATGGGACTGAGGCCACAGTGGAAAGCCTCACCTGCAGCACAGAAATTCCCTGGCACATGGAGGAGGCTGGAGCCACCAGAATTTTCAAATGGTTGGTGGATCTGTACTCTGCCAGGACTGAGACTATGGGCCATTATGTGTCCCATCCTGTCGGGTAAGATCGGATGCAGGTTTTAGCCTCTAGGTTTCAGTTTCCTTCCCTATAAAAAGTAACATTTAGTTTGACTCTCAGGATTTCCATGCACTTCTAGTTACTTGACTTTAGAAACATTTTTGTGTTGATAACCTTAGACAGAGAGATTACATAAATGCAAAGTACTGTGTTGTTACAAAATGTCTCATCTTGATAAGGTTCTTTCAAGGCGGACAGCTGTAAAGTTTCAATATGCATTAAAAAATTACTTTTTTATTTAGAATAATGCATTGCCATAACACATAAACCATCGCGAGGAGAGGAGTGGTTTTGTCCATGGCTGCATGCCAAGATGTGACACACCACCTCTTTACTCTGTGTCTGTATGTGTAAGTGTGTCTATTTTTGTCACAGGTAGGCTTTGAGGTACGCTGCGCATTGGCCATTTTTGTGCCCAGACATCTGGGAGCTCGTACACATCAAGCTTCGCAGCTGACTGCATCAGCGGGCAGGCAGGGTGGCAGGACAGCATCGCACGGCTGCGTGTTCTTGTAAGCAAAACCGGAAAAGACTGAGTCAGGCTGATTTTAGGAAACACCAGTTTTGACATCGGCATTTTAAAGCTTTATGGTTCACAGATACACGTTGCATCTGAAGCCCTGTGGGCAAATTTCTGTTCCTTTCTGCTCTGCGTAACGAGCGACTCGGGCTTGGTTCTCTGAGCTTGGTTCTCTGACCGTTTTACAGGTCTCTGAAATTCGTCCAGCTTTGCAGACCTGCTTCCTACCTGTGTTCATATCGGAAAAGATGCCAAAACAGCTGGAGGATGAATTAACTATTTATTTATTCATAACAAGTGTTTCTTTGACCTGGCAAAACGTGGTGAGCTGGAAAAGCCTTTTCTGTCACTCATGTTACCTCTTATCCTCCGCAGGAGTTGCAGAGAATTTAAAGGTCATTTGAAAAGCAGCCTTTTGCTCTTTGACAGCCCTTCCAGTATCAGCCTCCAGTTCTGTTTTACAAAGTCATCATTATTAACTGCGTTCGTGGCTACTGCTATTTTCCTGGGATTGCAGAGAAACTTGAGATACTAATTACAATGAGTTAATTTGGCAATACCATGCAAACTTCCTTAAGGCATTAGTTAAGAATATAATTTCCTTTACACAAAGAGTATTTGAAAGAAGGAACAGACCGCAAATGCAGCAGAAGGTACGCTTTTGTACTCCTGTACTTAAGAGTAGATGGTATAATTAGCTTACAATGGCAGTTGAATGTGTTTCTCAGAACAAAAGGAGAACATACAGAATTAAACAGTAGCTTTAGCTTAATGATAATCAGTGATAATGATGATAATAATAATAGTACTTAGAACTTTAATGTAGAGATTTGCATCTTCAAAGTGCTATGCAAAACATTGACTTAATTACTGTCACCTCTTCAGGGAAGGTAGGTATTATTGCCCTGACTTAATAGATAGGGAAATAGAGATATAAGGAAATGAAACAACTTGCCAAAGGCTCTGCAAGAGCCTGTACAGGGATTCAAACTTTCCAGGTCCCTTTACCGTATGCTCCCTTATACCAGGATAATTATGCACATTTTAGGGCTGCTCTGTGCCTTTGGAACTTGAGCCAAAATCCTTTGAAATTAGAACGGTGTGTAAAATGTTTTGAAGGTTGTATTTTTTAATCAGTAGGTGACTGGAAATAATACTTTAATATGATTTGCCTCTCTGGGTCAACCTGAAACATATAGTTGTAGGTAAAATTTTCAGTTTTGTTTTTAAATGATTTTTTTTAATCCTTTTTAAACAGACCAGCTTCTAAAAGAGAGGTCAAAGTTTTGTACAGAGTAAGTTGGGAAACAAAAGAGATTTTTCCGAAATTACTTTTGTTATTAATCATGTAGGGAAGGAGGGGGCGGGTAGCCTGAAATTATTTGGCAAATTCCAAATTTATTCATGCTTTCTCAGACATACAAACTGCATACTTTTTTGAGCTTGTATCTGGTAGATGTATTTTGCCTGGTTCTTATTAAAATCACTGTGAATCTTTCTGCCTCAATTATTTCTCCTCACGGAAGGACTGGGGATCAGCCCTGTGATTTGATTACTTGCAGAGCGTATGGTGAGTAAAACGGTGCGATGTTAACACAGACAGTTTTCTGACCACAGCCACAATTTAAGGTGATGATGAGATGAATTGTATTCCATAAATATAAAGTGAAAACACCGGCTTTTAGGTATAATTATTTCCCTGTGTGAAAGACATTAAAACTAGACTACAGGAATGAATTTTGCTTTGACTGTGTACACTATGTTTTTAGCACAGATCTTATGGGCACAGCAGTTCTGGTTAATTAAGTCTGAGCCATAGTTCACTTCTTAGATAAGAAATGTAGTTCCATATCTGTAGAGCATAAGGCAATAATAGATGTCAGCATCTGCGTTTGTAGGATTTAGAAGGAGCTTTTGATAATTGTTTTCTCTGCTTCCTACCTTCTGTCACCATTGCTTACCAGCATATCAGTGCACACGAGCTTACAGGTATTTAAAACCTGGATGCGCTGAGCACCTTTCTGTGAACAGACTGAAATGTCCCTCTGTACTGGGAGCCTTTCTGTACACAGCTGGTGTCGCCTTTATGTGTTTTGAGTACCTGCGGGGTGCGTGGGCATTTGCTGATACTCTGAAGGGACACGACATCCGTAGGTAACAACTTCACGCAGCGTTACTGATTTTTGCATTGTACCAGCAGTCATTTCTGGGCATGTGAATCCCTTGCAGAGCCCCTCGCAATAGTCTGACCTAAAGCTTCAGAAGGTTTTTGCAGATGGAATGCTTTCCCCGTTTCCAGGAACAAGATAGTTGAACTCATCAGCTAATCAAAACATTAAACATTTTTATCCAACAGTCTTTAACTGAGGTTTTCATTAAAAGCTTTTGCTTTTTTTTAACTTTTTGGATTTTTTTTTCATATTGTCATGACTGAACATAGCAGCAGAAATGAGGAACTTTGAGAAAACAGTGGAGAAACTTTATGAAAGACTTCCTTTGTATTTGCTTTCCACAGGCATTTTACATTGAAACCCAAGTGTTTTTCTAATGGTCACAGTTTTCCAGTAAGGGTAAGCATGAAAAAACTATTTCTATAAAAGGGAAATAGGCCATAAGACAAAGAGTGGTTAGTCACTAGCTCAGGTTTTGAAAAATGGGGCTTTTTTTCAACAAATTGCTTTGCATGGATGACATGGGCTAAAGCTATTCCCAGACATTATTTAGCAAATCATTTCAAGAAAGGGATATGTTCGAGTACCACAATCTAACAGTAAGCTAACAGAAATGTGCATTATTTCATATAATCGGTAGGAATTATTCACTGCTTTAATTATTAAAACTAAGTGGCTTTTGGGGAGGTGGAGTATGAGTGAAATACTAAATTTGGTTCGTCCTGACAATCCATATTAGAATAACACAAATGAATTGTTGTCTCCACATAGTTTAACTGACACTGGGCTTTGGGTAGTACTTAATAAAAGGTGAGACCTACTGGAGTGGAATGAGAAATATGCACCTGAAAATGAGATTGCGCTGTAATATATGTTGATCACACAAGGTGGCAGAATGAGCTTAGGGCTATCCCAGAAATAAGAGGCAGTGTATCCTTGCTTGCCCTACGAATACGCCAAGCTGCTTTTGCACATGTAGAGAGATGGAGGAGAGTATTTTAATGCAGCATTTTTTGATAATTATCCAAGTTCTCCAATTTCCTTTGGAGATTTAATGGAAACTGTTAAAAGCTTGTGGGTAACTTTGGAAATTAATAATCGTACAATGCTGAATCTGCTCATATCTTCAGTTTTATTGAAAATAGAGTTTACTTTCTATCGATACATTGATTCTCTAAGTGAGGTTGAACTCTTCAGATGAAGGACAGCTACAAGAACGGGCACGTAGGGAACATTTCACTTTTCGTTATTGATTTATGGCTAGATTCACTTCTATTGTGAGTGAATGAAACTCTGTTGACTTTCCTGGTGTTGCGTTTACTTATAGCAGGCCTGAGCATGGCAGAGAGATATATGTGGCTAAACAGATGGCAACCCAAAGAGGAGAAACTGAAGTCCACAGCAAAGCGAAGGTATTACGCTGCAGCAATTTTTATGCTACTGCTTTGGTCAATGAGCTGGAGAATAGTAGTGACACTTCTTTCTACACCTGTACAGCTACTCGATGCTCTCCTCCACCTCCGAGCCTGCCCTTGTAATGGTCACTTCCACGGGCAGGGCTGAGCTGCGTCACCAAAGGAGACTGTGGGTGCAGGTTGCAAGTGAACTCCTACACGTCCCTGCTCAATTTTCCCCTGCAGAACTATGGGGCAGCCAAGCAGTGCACCAAAATGATGGAAAATTTCAGCTATGGTGAGAGACTCCTTCCAGACTTCTAAGGTCCCGATGTGAATTGCACCAGTAATGCATAAAAACAGGCTGTGTGTTGAGCCCAGTTAATGTTTGTTTGAAGAGAGAGAGATATGTCACTGTAGGATGCATTTTAAAAGTAGCTGGTAATACATCCTACATCTGAATTTAGTCCTGTCTCTAACCGAATTAAGTAACTGACCAGGATAGTCTTATAAGTAAGGGCTTAAGGACTGGGCTCTATTCATTGCTCCTTACACAATATATTTCTGGAAGCTCATTAGAAGCTATTAGAGCTTATTCACCCTTGCAACCTTTTCAGCAGATGTTCAGCTGTTTGTTTTTTCCTTCACAGCCTTAAGATATTTGGCTAAGCATTAAAACAAGACTGGAACAGGTCAGGAAAGTATTTATTTCCCAGAAAAATAAATTAGGAAGTAAAATAGATGGAAATTAATAAAACAAGTCATCTGTAATCTATTAATGAGAACTGAAAAACAAGAATTAACTGAAAATTTGAAATTTAGAGCTATAGCAAACACTGGAATTGCAACCTTTCTTTTTGCACAGACAGGAGGATACAAAATGATAAAGAAGGGAAAAAAGAACCAAGAGAAAAATGCAAAGAAAAAAATAAAATTATGACTTCTGAAAAATTTATTTTGCATCAGATGCGTTTACCTTTGGCCCTTCAGTCATTCAGGGGAGCTGCAGTCTGTAAGACTCACAAGGCTTCCTGAATGAACTATGGTCATCTTTAAGAGGGCTTTTTAGCCCACACCTGAGTGGTGGGATTCAGGCCTGAGAGCTCCCTCACCCCACGTTATTGTGTCCGCCTTACTCCACAGTCACGTCCTGTCTTTCAGCTGTTAGCTGCTGCCTCTCAGCTGAGACTCATCACTTGTGTGATATCTCCTCCACCATCCCATTGCAAAGCCAGGGGGGTTATTTTTAATTGCCAGTGGTTTTAACTTACCTGCTGAAATGTACACTGCACAGACTTGAGTCACTCACACATACTTCTCAGCCTAGATAAAGTAACTGAGTGGAGGTAGCTTCTCAAAATACCTCTCTGCTGTGACTGCCTTCGAGTCCTCCCTCTTCTTTTCAGTACAAAGTCAGGCACTAACAGCCTAAACCGCTGCAGGGGATGCTTTGAGTTAAACTGCTAGCCTTGCACTGAAATGGGCAAAAATGCTCACTTATGCCTGGTCCTTACCACCTCTCAATCGCTAATTACTGCCTTTTGGTCAGATTTTCTTCGTGGCAGTCTGCTGCCGTTGATGGGGCGTATGTAGCAGAGCGTAAGTTCTCTAGGAGATCCAAGCTGGGGGCTGCAGGGTGGTGCAGCTGGGGCTGAAGGGTAATGGTGGGGATGGCTGGTGAGCTGGGGCACACCTCTGGGCTCAAGACGTGCATTTTGGATACTATGTCTCATGGTATACCAAAACCCAGGTTAAATCACTTAATTCACGTGGTACAGTCGGAGAGCTGCAGCGCGCTGCAAGAGATAGGACTGAAACAAGACTCTGAATACACCAAATACACACGAGTAGTAGGCAGCAACTTTTATATAACAAGTAATTATTTAACGTCCAAGAAGGCATTAGAGGCTGTTTGCACCCTGAGAGAGTAGCTTGGCAGTGAGACAGACATGGCTGAGCAAGAGCAGAAATGCAGAGCTCTTCTCTGAAGAGCAGGTGCTGCAGGGCAGCTCCCTTTAGCGCTTTCCAAAATCATTGTACAAAGTGATGCCCGCATATTGGGTAAGTAAGTAACAACTGATTGGGTTTCAGTCAAAATTTAACAGTCTCAGTAGCCTTAGCCAGTGCCCCTGGAAAGCAGAAAGAAAGCAGAGGAGTAGCAATATTGAGAGAGCTGGCACTGACAGCAGTGCGGCGAGTCAAAGTATTAATGGCAGTGACATAGATGCTCACACAGATGCCGTGCTGTGAGATGCAGGTGTCATTCATGCCTGCACAACACACATGGAAGCAGAGCACACTTTCTGGACGCACAGGCACCCACCGGTACATATACATGCTACTGATGCGATGTGTGGTTGAACACAGCAGATGGGGTTAGAACGTGCTGTGGGGTTCATGTGGCCCCTGAAAATGTTCTCGTTTGAGTGTGCTGCTGGAAAGGTTGCAGTGCAAATGCCTATAGTCGACTCCAGTGTTCAGAAAAACGTGCTGTGGCACTGTCGTATTGTACTGGAAGCTACAGACGGCCCCTGACAGCCTTTGTAAAGTGATATGAAGCAAAATACCTGCGAGAGCAAGGAAATAATTCTGTGTTGATTAATGCCAGTGTTGTTGGTATTGATGGCTTAGCCACCTGTACAAAATAAATGTGGGCAATCAGTTCATCTTGAAATAACTTGTTCGACTGAATAAAGGAAGTTGTTGCCTAATCTATTTCATACTAATTGCTCCATGCCACAAATTCAGGGCCTGATCCAGTAAGACTTGACACTGAGGAGAGATATTCCATTCACTGCAATAGACTTTGGATCAAGGCTTCGTTTTAAGGGGAGCAAACACAGCATGCTAAATTAGTGTTCATCTGAGTCGGCACTATCCGTTTCCTGAGAAGCAGACAGGCTTGATATTTTCTGTGTAGCCAAATGAGTCTTAACACTTACATGCTGGTTTGCGAGCCAGTAAAGCCAACCTGAGCACATCAAAGTTTCGGTAAAAGCTGGGGCCCTGTAGGCTGCTGCCTGCAACAGACTGCCTCGGTCGGGTGCCTGACACAGGGCTCTCACCGCTGCGTTGCTGCACGGAGTCATTTACCACCCAACAAACACTTAGTGCTTATGAGCTATTTTTCAAAAATCACACTGGGGCCATACCTGGGGCTTTAGCTATTTAAACGTCTTAAAAAATCTGTCCCTCGGGAGGATTTAACTCGGCAGGATTTAGGCTGCTAAGGCTCGCATCATCAAAGGGACCAAAGTGTCAATCCATCTCTTTTCACGCCTAAGGACATAATAGTATCATGCCCCCTCCCGTGAGGGGGTACTGTAGAGAAATTTCCAAGCTCTCAGCACCCAAACTAGCTAGCTCTGGAAGCAGATGGAGTATAATTATAGCAGTGTTGAGCTGCACCTGAACTAATTAGCTCTGCTGAGAAACAGGGATTGAATTTAATAATGCATGTTCTGCCATACCAAAAAGGCTAGGCTGCCTTTGAGACCCAGGTGAGTGTCTCTGCGTGGTGCTGTGCTGAACTCTGTGGATGTACTCTGAAAGTCAGCTCAGAGCTTTTTTTTCCACCGTAATCCACTGCACAATGTAGATATCACCTTGTCCCAGCATTCAGGTACCATTGGCATAATTACTCCTCAGCTGTCACTTACCTCCTGACTATTAGTTTAGCATGTTAAATTCTGCATATGCTCAAGATTTTGCTGTCCAAACTCACCTAAATATTGAGATCTACCTCAAGGACTGTTGTGGCCTAAAGCCTTGAAGCCTTCAAATTGGGACTGTCTTCACTACGGGCCTGATGTTGCCAGCGTGGTCAAAACATGCTCACAGTAAATGATAGCTGTGAGAAGGAGGTAGAAGACCCAGGTTCAGATCCCTGATCTGGAGCAGTGATACCTATCAGATGTGGACTTAAACTCCCATTTTAGATATATTTCCTAATTGCTGGGATTAAAGCCTGTCTCTCTGCCCTCAATCCTCTGCATATCAAATTATTTCTATGAAGAGGAGCAGCTCTCATGTTGGTGACTGAGATATTTTTCCCACCCTGCAGGAAGCTGGCTGTTGGGATGCTGACTTGGGCCCCTGGTTTGAACTCAAGCTCCAGCTACGATTTGGGCAGAAGGAGTGGTTTGGCCCTGTCCCAAACGCCCTCAGGCGGTGACTTAACTCCAAAGCTCTTACTTCTCCTGGCCTACCACTCTTACTCTTTAAAAATGGAAACCCAATGTTTTGTATCATGCAAGTGTCTGAGATTATTTAGGAGCTTAATGGCTCGAACAGAGACTTGGTCTCTCTGGACATGTATAAGTACTGCCACTTTTTGCTGAAATTTATTTCTTGCTAGTTTGGTCCATGCTCTGCTCAGCAGCTTTTCGTTGACCCTGCACTTAGGTGTCTATCCATGGAAAATTTGTGCGAGTGTTGTATGAGGTAGGATCAGGACTATGAGCGAGGTATTGCATTACTTAATTCGGTAAAGCCTAATTACTACCTAGGAAGTGCAAATGGAAATTGGACCCTTAAATGACTTAAAGTCTTTTGAAAATTTAAGCCATGGTTCATAACATTTGATGATTTTTTAATGTAGTTCCTTTAGACAAATTTAATGACTCTGTGTGCTGCAGACAACAAATTACAACTACTGGATCAAACATGCACACAAATCCAAAGGTCAGTCTTCTAATTGGTTCTTCGATTTAAAAAAACACAGGCTTCAATGTTTTGAGCCAAAGGAGATTTTTGATAGCTAGCACTAGGTCTGTTGTTGCAGAGGTAAGTAGCTCTCTGATCAGAAACTCAAAATACCTTTGATTTTGTTGCAGAATCATTATTTTTTCTGCCATTCTGCTGATACGGTCTGAAATAAAATCTCTTAACAAGAAAAAGATCTGATTTACAAGATTCATAATATCTTTATTGAATTCAATTGCCTGTGGAAGTAACATGGGAGTCCATATTCCCCTTCTCTTCCTTTATTTGCTCCACAACATATTTGGCTCAAATAACCTGTTTCTGAAAATACTAGTGGTAAGTGGATGAGCAGAGGCATTACAAGCAATATTGCATTTGTAATAAGGGGAAAGGGAGAGATGTGAAGAGAGGAAGGAAAATCCTGAGTCTGAGATCTTCCCTTGCACTTCTTGGGTGGTGCAGAGACAGGCTGCCTCTTGTACAGAGGATGGAGTAGCAGTGCAACCTATCCCTAAATAATTAAATGAATACTTAACCTGCAGGCTTAAAACTTATAAAACAATTATTTTTCCTTTGCATGAAAAACTGAATTGCCCTTCAGCTTCTTTTGTCATCTGTACGCATGAGTTTGGAGCTATTAGTATGAATATATTGCAGGTGCAGTATCTCAGGAAATTGTACTGTAGTTTTGTACCATAGAGGAGTGCCAGAGCTATAACTCTTGGAAGAGTTGAAAACTGGAGAGATGTGAGCATCTGAAGTGTGATTTTATAATTATAACAAGCACCAATAGCCATCTATATAATAGGCATGAAATGAATGCTGTATTTTCTCAGATTGTACCACTACTCGTTTAATTTAACTGGAAACCGCACACTATTTAATTTTAGATTGTGGATTGCCTTTCTCATGTGCCCAGTTTATCTTTCTAACTTTAAATAGAGTTTTTTGAATGGTAACAGCAGTGGTGCTGTGTTAGCTTTGATGTTATCTCCAGACAACATCCTATTCCAGTGAAACACATCTTTGCGTGTTCTTTAAGATAAACTACTTGGGAATTCAACATCCCTGAATTTTGTTTGGTATCATTTTGTCATATCTAATTGTTCATGTAACAGTGATCCTTGTACCTGACTCTGAGATGCAGTTTCATTTTTAAGTGCAAGTTCCTCATAAATTCCGATGAGCATGAAACACTTCCTAAAGCCAAATCTCAAAGTAGCATAAATGGTGAT